>RJWJ010028540.1:0-21333 GCA_004363605.1 Indri indri | reverse complement strand
GACTGTTTTTGGGTCATAGGAATGATACTGATTTGTGTACATAGATTTTATAACCTGAGATATTGCTGAATTTATTTATCAATTCCAGGAGTCTCTTGGCAGAACCTTTGGGGTTTTGTAGATATAAAATTATATCATCAGCAAAGAGCAATAATTTGACCTCTTCTTTCCCCATTTGGTTACCTTAATTTCCTTCTCTCAACTGATTGCTCTGACTAGGACTTCCAGCACTATGTTCAATAGAAGTAGTGACAGTGGGCTTCCTTGTCATGTTCCAGTTCTGAGTGGGAATGCTTTCAACTTTTCCCCACTGAGTATGATGTTGTCTGTGGGTTTATCATATATGGCTTTTATAATTTTGAAGTATTTTAGATCTATGCCTATTTTGTTAAAATTGTTTATCATAAAACAGTGCTAAATTTTGTCAAATGCTTTTTCTGCATCTACTGAGATGATCATATGATCTTGTTTTTGCTTCTGTTTATGTGGTGAATCACATTTATGGATTGACATATGTTGAACCATCCTTGCATTCCTGGGATGATGCCCACTTGGTTGTGGTGGATTATTTTTTTGATGTGCTACTGAATTCAGTTTGCTAGGATTTTATTGAGGATTTTTGCATCTATATTCATTATGGATATTGGTCTATAGTTTTTGTTTTTTGTTGTGTCCTTTCCTGGCATTGGGTATCAAGGTGATACTGGCTCCGAAGCATGAGTTGGGGAGGATTCTTTTCTTCTAGATGTTATGAAATAATTTCTACAGTATGGATATCAATTCTTCTTTGTAGGTCTGATAAAATTTGGCTGTGAAACCATCTGGTCCAGGACTTTTTTTTATTGGAAGATTTTTTTATTGCTGCTTCAATTTTGTTGTTCATAATTGGTCTGTTCAGGAGTTCTATTTCTTACTGATTGAGCCTTGGGAGGTTGTGTGTTTCCAGGAATTTGTCCATTTCCTCAACATTTTTGAGGTTACATGCATAGAGATTTTTATAGTATTCACAGATGACATTTTGTATTTCTGTGGTATCAATTGTAATATCTCCTTTTTCATTTCTGATTGAGATTATTTGGGTCCTTTCTTTTCTATTTCTGGTTAATCTAGTGAAAGGTCTATCAATTTTGTTTATCTTTTCAAAGAATCAACTTTTTGTTTTGTTAATCTTCTGTATTATTCTTTTTTGTTTGGTTGGTTTTGATTTAATTTAGTTCTTGCCATCTGATCTTCGAAAGTAGACAGCAATATACACTGGGGAAAAGAATCACTATTCAATAAATTGTGCTGGGAAAATTGGATAGCCACATGTAGAAGATTTAAACAGGACCCATATCTCATACCACTCACAAAAATTAATTCAAGATAGATAACAGACTTAAATCTAAGACATGAAACCATAAGAATTCTAGAAGAAAATATTGGAAAAAACTCTTGTAGATATTAGCCTTAGCAAAGAACATAGGGAGAAAACCCCAAGAGCAATCACAGAAACAGCAAAAATAAATAAATGGGACTTGATTAAAGTAAAATGCTTCTGCACAGCCAAGGAAACAATCAACAGAGAAAATAGACAACCTACAGAATGGGAGAAAATATTTGCATGCTATACATCCAATAAAGGGCTAATAATCAGAATACACAAAGAACTCAAGCAAATCAGCAAAAAAAGAATCCAACAACTGCATTAAAAAGTGGGCAAGAGACGTGAAAAGAAGCTTTTCAAAAGAAGATAGACTAGTGGCCAATAAACATGAAAAAATGTTCAAAGTCACTAATCATCAGAGAAATGCAAATCAAAGCTGCAGTGAGATATGACCTAACCCCTGTGAGAATGGCTTTTATCAAAAAGTCTCAAAACAATAGATGCTGATGTAGATGTGGAGAGAAAGAGACACTTATTCACTGTTGGTGGGACTGCAAACTAGTGCAACCTCTACAAAAAATAGAATGGAGATTCCCCAAATAAGTAAAAGTAGAGCTACCATTTGATCTACCAATCCTACTGCTGGGTGTTCACCCAAAGGAAAAAAAGTCATTGTTTCAAAAATACACTTGTACTAGAATGTTTATTGCAGCACAATTCACAATTGCAAAGATGTGGAATGAACCCAGGTGCCAATCAATTCATGAGTGGATTAATAAAATGTGGTATATGTACACCATGGAGTACTACTCTGCCATTTAAAAAATGAATCAATACCTTTTGCAACAATCTGGATGGAAATGGAGGCCATCCTCCTAATTAAAGTATCACAAGAACGGGAAAACAAACACCACATGTACTCACTATCAGACTGGAACTAATCAATCAACACACATGTGCACAGGTGGAAGTAAAACGCAATGGTAATCATGCAGGAGGGAGGGAGCAGGAGGGAATGGGTGAAATCATACCTAATGGGTACAATGTAAACTATCTGGGTGATGAACACACTTATAACTTTGGCTCAAGCAATACAAAAGCAATCCATGTAACCAAAACTTCTATAATCCCATAATATTCTGGAATTAAAAATAAATAAATAAAATATATTTGTCTATCTATTCATTTATTATTTCTAAGCTAATTCCATAAAGATATTGTGGAAGCAGGTGTTTATAATTATTCCTTTTTGCAAATGTTAGTAGTTACTTGCATATAGAAATTGCCAAATAAGTATTTGTGAAAGCAACAAATGAAATGTTACCTGGATTTTATTTCCTACCTCATTTAAAAATTTGTGTGGGAACAGACAGTATAAGTGGTAATGTATATATGATATATAACGTATAATTAATTTTGGATTAAGTATAATATTAAAGGACATTTTAGAAACACACACACAAAGAAAAACTAAAAAATAACATGAAAATTGAGAAATATCATAAAATCCCTTATAAAAAAGTTAGCCTCTCCCAGAATGACTCTTTCAGACAAACTCTTCATCTTGGTAATAAGCCTGGAGTCATGTCAAAGAATGCTGGTAAGAAAATACTATCACTCTTTTTTTATTGATAAAACTAAAAGTCATCAAAAAGTCATTTGGAGATCTGTGGGAACTATTTAAAAATAACAAATGCCAAAAATTATAATATTTAATTTGTTACATTAATGATTTGAGATATGTGGTAATACTTCAAATGTGGCAACTCCACATGTGTTTCTACTAAGAATTAACTTTGTGAAAATAGACTCTATCATACATGACAATAGAAAAAGAACAGAAATGGGTACAGAATGTTCTGCTTAAGTCAAATCTATGTAGGTATCGAAAATTAACAATTCTTAGTACTGTGGTAGTCTCTGGACCCATTTAAGAATCTGCATCTTCTCCTGAAAAAAAAAATGGACCTATCCATGTACACAATTCTGAAGGCTTAAAGATTCCTGAAGTTAATTTATAAAATCCATGCTGAGAACACTTGATCCCAAGGTAAACTCCTGGTAGAATGAGAAACGAAGGTCAAATAAGCCTTTAGACAATATTTTGTAACAGACTTGGCAAAGTGTGAACTCCATTTGCCCACAAGCAACTGCAAGCTTGATGGCTCCTCTTCTGTGCTAGGAGCTAGAGAGGGAGCTGTAGGAGTGGCCTGGATTGCTGTTAATGGTCACTAAAATGGGATTTTTTTTCAAGTACCCAGAAAACTGGGTGACTTGAAGGTTGTAGTCTAGCCCTGAAAATTGATCACTAAGCTGATCACCAACCCACCCTTCAACCTCACCCAAGTCTTTCAGCAATGCTGAAAATTAGAATCACTTACAGCTGATTTCTTTGAACCTGGATATATGTGGAGCTGGCTTTTCCAGTTATATTTTGAAAAGGAAGGTAGTAGTAAATTCACAACAGTAGGAAAGAGAAATTCTTTCATATCAGAGTATTCATTCTAAGTATTCCCAATCCACTGGTACACTCAGGGTGAATTTTCCCCCCTGTAATAGGTGGGAAGAAATGATAGAGCCCAACCTTACCTCTTCAAAAAATAAGAGGAAAGACCAGAGTTTTCTTATGAAAAAGCAGCAATAGCCATCAACAATACTTCTAAGAGTTGGTCTGGCCATAACACATAGTGGGTCACATCCATAGTGTAGCTTTTAGCAGAGCAGCAGCATCAGAAATGAACAGGCACTGCTCTGATCCCAGCACCTAAGATGGGGCATGCACAGAGTAGGTGCTTTCTAAGCATCTCTGCAGGGAAGGAGGACAAGAGGGGGCAGGGTAGTAATGGAGTGAAATACACAGGGAATGTGATCAGAGGATATAGTAGTTTGCCAGGGCTGCCGTAACAAAATACTACAGGCTTCCATTTATAGCCCAAAATCTTGGCTGGGAAATCAGATTTTGACAGGTGAGACACAGTCAGGGCCCCAGGCCCTCACGTGACATGGGCAATGACACTAAGAAGTCTCCTGGCTCTCCCTCTAATACATCCTACTGATTCAGACAGAGTCACAAGTGACAGGAGTGGCCATGGACAGCCACATAGACAAAGAGCTGATGTCAATCTCAGAAGGTGCCTAAGATTTGACTTTTCTAAAGCAAGAGGTCCTCTGTGGAAGAGTCAAATTGTTTTCTGGTGCCTGAGATTCTCTGTACCTCTGGAAGTGTCTTAATTCCTCAACCAGAAAAGAAATCAAAACAAGAGAAACTAGTTCTCAATTCTTGGGTAAACTGAGGAAACTTGTCAGGACCATGATTATGTGATTGTCCAAACACATTGGGGAAAAAAACAAACCAACCATGCTCCCTCACACTGCTAGTTGGAGCTTGAATGATGCCATAGTATAAGCAGTAGGAATATCATACCCTTAAAAAATTCTGCCCTTCTCCTAGAGTTCTTGTAAAAATATTTGTTTTCATTAAGCTTATCTAAAGGACTTTCTATGAAGACATCTAGCAGGAAATCCCCTATCTTGTTGTAGATGTCAATGCTCCCTATTTCAGTTGTACTCTGCCACAGGATGCAGTGGATCAAAGTCATGAGGTCCAATAATGGCCCTGATACACTGACAGGATGTGTGGCTACTCTCAGTCACTTAACCTTTCTGAACTTTTACTTCCACATCCACAACTGTGGGAATTACGCACCTTGGATGATGTCTAAGTCTTCTTCTAGCCATATATGACATAAGGGAACACTCTGACAGCCACCAAACAAAACTGGGCAGTTAATATTCCCAGTCCTGGAAATGCCATACTTCTAATGCAAATAGTGAAAATACCCCAATATGAAGTCATATAGTACAGAATTTAGTAGTCCTTATCCCTACTCACCTTCTCATGATGTATTTAATCTCTCTGTGTAAATCTTTGATCCTTAGAGAATATTTAGTACAGTATCATTTTAAAACTTGTTTACCTTATTTTATGAGAGATTAATAAAAGTTATCACCATGACTAAGGGGTTAATTGTGCTTTAGAAGTTTCAGATTAGGCACAAGAAACACTGTTCTTTCAATGGTGTCAGCCAGACACTGCTGATGGTGGAGACAGAATGAACAGAACATAAAGAAAAGGTTCTATTCTGCCATTTCTACTTTCCCAGCTGCTCTCCAAAATTTATAAGGTTAATTTTACTGAGATACTTAGTTCCAGTGATAATAATAATAATGGAAACACGTTTATGGAACTTTACTGGTCTTCTTGCATTGGTACACTTTTCTGTATGAAATTATACTGCCATTAAAAGGTTAAAAATGATCAGTTTAATTATCATATCAATATCCAAATATCAATAATGAAATAAAGAAGAAAAGTTACCTCCCTACATGCAAAAAGAAGTTTTGATAGAATTTCACTTGCATTCATGATTGAAAAAAACTATCAGAAAACAAGAAATAGAGAACTTTATTAATATGATACAAGGTATCACAAGAGAACCTACAACCAACATCATGTTTAATAGATAAATAATAAATGCTTTTCTTCTAAAATTGAATCATTCATAATAGTGTACTGTAGTTCATAATTAATGCAAACATAAAATAAATTAATAAAATACACGAATAGTGGAAGACAAGAAATAAAACTATCAAAATCTGTAGATAACTTGGTTGCATATGCAGAAAATCCAAAAAATATATAGTAAATCATAGAATTAATAATCACAATTTCAAAGGCTGAGGAGTACAATGTAAATTAACTATATTTATATATTCCAGGACAGTTAGAAAATAAGAATTTTTAAAATTACATTTAAAATATCCTGAAAATACCATGTACCTACGAATAAATCTAATGAAATATGTACAAGACCTTGACTTAATACGAAGTATCTGATTTTCAAATCAGTCTCAAACAGATCAGCACTCTTGCCCTTTATTAATTTTTACTAATAATTTCAATGATACAAGCAATCAAGAGGTACCAGCACAGCAGGAAAAGGTCTGAAATATCCTGTGTAGCTACCTGAGTCCTTCCTTCTTTCATCAGACAGGAATTCTCCGGTCTTGAATAATAGACGAGGTCTCCAGTGAGACTTGCGGGTCAGTTCGTACAGTAGGAAAATGTTAAGTTATATAAAACATCTAATTTTATAAAGTAGAGTTTTATAGCTAATGTGGCATTCTACAAGAAGCTGTACCTTATAAAGCCATAAACTGTAGGTTTGTTTACAGTAAACTTACAGTAAATCCTAAACCAGGGACATCATGCTCAAATCATTCCATAGATAATGACTCTTCTCCTAGCAAGTATCATTAGTATCATTAGTCTAGATGTCCAGTTATTACATTTATAAGCAGAGTAGACTACATCAGTAATCACAAATAAATGGACCACAGATCAGCTATTTCAAACCCTACATCAAATAAACCAAAAGATACATCATTTTCATGGATAAAATCACTCAATATTCAAAGATATTAATTTCCTTAATTGGATTTATGGATCCATTGCAATGTTAATCAAATTCCCAGCAGGTTTTTTTCTGCAAAACTTGGCAAGCTTATGCTAAAATTTGTGTGGAAATGCAATAACCAAAAATAGCCAAGTCATTCTTGAAGAAGAAAAAGATGAGAGGACTTATTCTACCAGTTATCAGTCTAATTACAAAGCTACAGCATTAAGACTGTGTGCTCTTCGGCAAAGACAGGCAATAGTCTTAGGCAAAGGAATATAGTATAGATTGTCCAGATTTGTGGACATTTGGTTTAAGGAGAGCTTACAAAGTACTAGAGAAAAGCCTATCTTTTCAACAAATGCTGGGTGAATTGGATGTCTGTATAGAAAAAAAATAAATTTTGATTCCTTTCTTGTACCATAACCAAAAATTAATTTCACATTGAATAAAGTTCTAAATGTGAAAGACAAAACAATAAGCCTTCTAAAAATTATTACAAGAAAATATCTTTGTGATTTGGGGGTAGAGAAATATTTCTGAAACTATTCTTGAAGGAGATGTTGGCAATACAATAACATTACATTTCAGGACTTCCCTGGGGAAAAAAGCATAAAGAGAGTAAAATGGCAAGTCACATAGTGGAAAGTGGTATTTTCAATTAATAACTGACAAAGGACTTGTAACAACAATACATGAATTGATTAGAAAAATACAGTCATTTTAAAAAATGAGGAAGCAATTTCAATGGGCCTTTCAAAAAAGAAGAAATCCAAATAGGCAATACACCTATAAAAAGATACTCGAAGAAAGGCAAATTATGATCACTTTCAGATACCAATGAATATCTTCTCGAATAACTAAAAACAAAGACTGTCAATATCAAATTTTGGCAAAGACATGGAACAACAGGATGTGCTTACATAGCAGATGGGAGTGTATATTGTTAAAGTCATTTTGAAAAACTATAATGTTAATATATTATTGAAAGCATCAATAAGACAGAAAATATTTTGAAATATTACATCTTTAAGATGTTAGGGGAAGAAATCAGTCATTTGCTTTTGGTATTCAATGTAGAGCTAAATGTGAGAATCTGTGTGTTAGCACAAATTAAGTGTGTTACATTTTAATAGTATATTCTGTACCTGATCAAAAAAGCTGAATTCCTCCATCTTTTACACAGTTGTTCAATTTCTGTTTTTTGAGAACATTAGGGGTGAGTCTAATGTCTCCTTCATATGGCAGTCCCTCAAAAATTAGAGGATAGTTTTCACGTCCCTGTGGGTCTTCTCTTCCCTGGGTAGTTCATCTGTATTTTTCTTGCACCAATCTGATTACTGTCCTGTGAACACATTCCTATTTGGTTCATATCTCTTGGAGTATTGGGGTCCAGAATAAAATGCCTCATTGTATGTATGTTTTGCAAAGCTGACTAGAGTGAGACTAACATTTCTCTTAGTAGATACTGTATTTCCAGTAATACTAAAGTCCCATTAACTTTTTGATGTCACTTAACACTTTACCCATTTGGATATACATTGCCTTCTATGAACTAAAACCTTTAAGTCTTTTCTACATATGTTGTTACAAAGCCACCCTCTCTTTTATGCATTTTAACCTACTTGCAAACATTTATATTTATCAATTTTCAAATGCATTTTATTAAATTCAGTGCAATGCTCCCATCTTCCTTTGGAATTCTATTTTTACCATCTACAATGTTCATTAAATAACAAAACAATATAGCATGACTTCCATATGTATGGGTGTGTATAGATATAGACACAGATACAGACAAAGAGACACTGATATATAAATATATATTACCATAAAGCCATATCACAAATTTTAACTATAGTTGTTTCTAAGTGATAGGATTATGCGATTCTTGTTTTCTTTACCTGATTTATTTTATTTTTTTTCATTTTTTACCTGAATTTATTATTTATTTATTTTTATTATTTTAATATATTTAAGGATACAAGTACAGTTTTGTTACATGGGTATATTATATAGCTGTGAGATCTGGGCTTTTAGTGTACCCATCACCTGAATAGTGTACATCATACCCAATATACTTGATTTTTACATTCTCTTTATAATGTGTATGTAGTGAGGTAGAATTCTTAAAATTAATGTCATCTTCTTCTATGCATAGAAGTGAAGAAGGCAAGTCAGATTAGGACAGGTTAGCCCAGATAACACTTGGGTTACAAATGCTTGAGGTAGATCTTAAAAATGAATAGAAAATTGCTCCAGGTTAATGAAATACCATCAGCAAAGAACATAGATTTGTTTAGAGATTAAATAGAAAATATGTTGTGGTTTGATCAGCAATAACTTTTAATGCCATACCAAAGAATTTATTGTATAGATAATTTATTCTGGAGACATTAAGGAAAATAATAGTTTTCAAGAGGAGAGTAACATAATTTGACCTATGCATTGGAAAGAGACCAGATGTCAACAGTGAAAAACATCCACTATGGAAACCTATGGCAAGATAATTTGGGTTCAAATAGAAAAGTGTCAAGGAAATGAGAGAGTAGATTGAAGTAGTATTTCCCAGACTATATTCAGCAGAACATTAGTGTTTACTAATGAACATCTTTGAATATTCATTAGTATAAACACTATTAATAATATTTATGGAAAATTATGGGGATCGTTTTTGATCAAATAAACTTTAAGAATGTCATCTATTATATTCTACTCTTAAACATTTGAAATGCATGCAAATATTTTAAAGACCTGAGGAGTCTTGCCACAAAGAAACGTAATTAACTTTCTTTAATACATCAAACTCATTTTCCAAACTCATTTGATCACATGGAAAACCTGTTAATATCTCAGTGTATATTAGTATTTTATACACCCAATTTGAGAAATACAACATTAGAGAAATATTTAGAAGGCAGAAACAACAAAACACAGTATTTTATTGCCTGAGGAGGAGAATTAAAAGATGATGTTAAGTGTTTATCCCCCAAGACTAGAAAAATAGTACTATACTGAAATTATCAAGTTTCCAAGAGCAGGTTGGGTGGGAATTATCAGTATAGGTTGAAATTACTTAGGTGCCAGGTGTCAGTGTACCAACATTTGAAGATATTCATGTGATAAATCTAAATATCTGCAAAAGATATTTCTAAAGCAGTATTAGAAATTCAGGTAATCTATTCTAAAATGTTTCACAGAACTTTGCTATAATCAAAATGCAGTGCCTATCAGAGTGTTCCAGCACATAGCACAATGACTGGAACATGCCGTGACCCACAATGTGTTGGAGAATAAGAATGATGTCAATGATGCTGCTAAAGACATCACAGTAAATGCTTCTCATTAATGTGGAAGCTGGAAAATTATGTCCATTGAATACTCATTTCCTAGACACCATAACTAAAGGGCTTAGAGCCTCTTGCCCAATGCCATGTGAGATTTTAGGAAATACCTTTAATCTGCATTAGGATCTCCTTTAGTTCCCTGTTATTTAAGAGCTTAATTGGTGTGACTGTGCTAAGGTAAACTCAAGAAAGTAAAGGAGATGTGAACTGCTTGGGGCTGAAATTACAAAGCTTGAAGGAAATTCTCATTAAAAAATTAACACTTAGTAGCTGCAGCTGTATTTCACACGTGGGAGAGGTAAGGTGATTTACTACCCCCTGGAATTCCCAATCAGATAAAGCTCTGAAAACATGTAAGAAATCAATTTTCCTTCAGAAAGGAGGAAAGGTGAAGGCAAGGAGAGTTTGTCCTGATTCCAGTTGTTTTGCTGACCTGCTCTGTGGGCTGGAGCAATTCCAGGAATCTGTCTTCCTCAATGCCACATCTGTGGAAGAGAAAGCATGGCAACAGCAGCGTGCCTTGGCCGTCTGCACTTCAGGTTTGCTAAAAATTATCAGAACAATTTACACCAGTAAGCACAGAGGTGGGAAAAGGCTTTGAGGTCGGAAGGACAAGGTTAAAATCCCACGACTCCTTTACCAATTAAAAAAATGTGGCCCTAGGTAAATGTTAGCTTCGGGGTCCTTCTGGTTTTCTCATCTGTAAAATGAAACTAACAATTCTAAAATTATGGGAAATTATAAAATTAAATAATATTTATACATAGGTTTTAAAATCATAAAATCACTGAAAATATGTGCTAAATAAATTATTTATCTTGTCTATCCTATATAAACAAGCTTAATGAAACATACTTGGTTACTCCATTAGAGGCCATATGTACATATGTAATTCCCAACACTAAATGTTCAACTATTTAGTTTCAAAGTTAAATGCCTTTCCTCACACTCAATGGTTTTCAATATGTTCATAAATAAAGCACATGTCTATATTTCCTTTGCCTCCTTTCTCTGCCTCTAATTGACCATTTTTATTTCTGACCTGTCCTTAAGTCATTCATCCAAAGAAGGAAGAATTTTTCCCCTAAGAAGGGAATTTCCTCAGCACTTTCTGGTAGATACAGAAGTGGCTCCCAAGGAAAGAGCTCTTTCAAAGACCCCATTTCCCCTCTGGTTAATGAAACTTTAAGACTCCTCAGGTGCAGGCTTTTCTTGTTAATTGGATTTTCTAGTTTAGGGAATAAACCTGAAACCCTTTTGATTCATCATTCATGCTTATAATAAGTTGCTCTCCATCATAAACATGATTAAATCCATCTTTACTATTTGAAGATTGTACCTGACTCAGGACTATCATTTTAAATACAGAGATTTTATCTCCCAGGAGTCAGGGAGCAACTATAAACTCAGTACATTTTATAGTTTGACCACGTGGATGTAAATTCTTCAAAGATATTACACTCAATACTGTATAGACTGGCTCCAAGACGAAGTGTGAAATTGGTGCTTTTTGATGAATAAATTTCTTAATAGCTAATTTTGCTATTAATATTTTCTACTTCTTTCTAAAAGAGATATACCTGAAAAATTATGGTGATTAGTTGAGGTTTTAGGTTATACTACTACCTTCTCAGATCCAAAATAGTTCACAGAATTATTTTAATTCATCAAACTTTTATTCCCTACTTAGAGTGAGCAAGATACTTACTAAGGGATCTAATTCCAGGTGAAATGACTTCCCACAGTGTCTTGTGTCCTTTGGAAACTTCTGTTTCCTCACCTTTAGCCTTTCCTAAACACCTAGCATTCTGTGCCAACAAAAATGGGCAGCATAAATATGTCCATTTACTAAGAACAGTAAGAAAAATGGATGAGAGAACTGTAAACTTAGAAAGTGCAAATTTTAACCCTCCATTTAGAACCACTGATCAAACATCCGAGTGGCGATGCCAGGTATAACCTGACCTGCAGATCTTTCCTGTTTGTACCACCTGCAGCCATCTGACTTCCCAATAACAAACCGGAACAAAGCTGCAGAAATTACTTCCACTTCACACCTACTTAAAGTCCCTTGACCTTCAAGGGAGCCTGTAACCTGCTGCAGTGTGGCCAGGATGCCCCTCACCCCTCCCTTGTGTGGTAGGAACACTTGGCTTTAGTAAGATACAGAGCCATGGTGCCTGCTGTCTCTGTCCTTCCTGCTCTTTGTCTCTTGCATTGCTTATGGCTCACCCCTCCTGTGAGCTTTGCCTCTGTTTAGGGGTAGTCTCTTCATATCAAAGCTTTCTTTATTTCTATTTTATTATAAATATGGGGTTTATCAAGAAGCTCCATCTGCCAGCAAACAATCTGCATCAGTTGGCTCTCTTCTTGAGACATTTTGGATAGCCATCATTTTCATACCTGGTAATCATGTTTGAACATGGGGCTGATTAGTCTTTCGGAATACCCTTAAAATACCTGGCAATTGAGGCTGGTATTTTTATGGGAACTGGGGTTCATTTATTGCTGTTAGTTGAATTTCAGAAATGTTATCAATGACTCACTATATTCTTTGGGCCTTGCCTCTTCAACGTGCACTGACCCAGCTTCCAACCGCCAGTACCCACCCTTCTTTATCTAAGGACTTTCTGCAAAACTTAAAAAGGTCTTTCTTTCCTGTCTGAGCAGTTATGAAATCGAGGACTTATTACTCCTTAGGAACAGTCATCACCAAATGGTCACAGGAATCAAGGCACAAATATTCCAGCTCCCTCGGCCATCAGGTGAAATAGCTCTGAGGTACCTGTGTTTAAAGCTTCCCAGAGTTTTACTGGGGGGGATTAAGTTCCAACAGCCCAGCCCACACATAGCCACATTTTATTGACAACACACCCTTTATTGTCTTGCCCCCCTTCCCTTTTCACTCCCACTTCAGTGTTTCCTACACCTTCCGAACTACTTTTCTCAAGTCCTTGTGTCAGAGTCTGTATCTGGAAGATCTCAAATTAAGACAACTGTCTACTATTTGCCAGACAGAGAAACACTAAAATGGCAAAGATGAATAAGAAATTGTCCCTACTTCAAGGTGTTCACAATTTGATGGGGAGATGGAATATTAATAGAAACAGAACAAGTCAGATGACCTGTCACCCACCTTCCTTTCAAGCCCCAACCAATACCCCAGCACATACCACTTCTACGTTGGGGTCCTGACTCCTCTCCAGCCCCGGGTACCAAATGATCCTGTTGATCTCAGCAGGGTTGCCTGGAGGTAACTCAATTGAAACTATTTAAGAATATGTACGTGAGGTCTGAGGTTGGCCCACACCCCACAAAGAAGAATACTCTGGTCATCAATGAAGAGGAATTTAGTGTCATATTGATGGAGTACACTACTTTCATCCTCCTGAAAAACAGGTTGACTTTTTAAAATTTATTTTTCTATGTATAGCATTGCCCATCATGAGGATAGATGATTATATTGAACAATGCATTTCAGATAATAGAAAAAAGATAAATATTTATGCCCCAGACAATAATAATAATATCCCGTTCTGGATATCAGACTCTGATATAAAGTTTTGCACAAAAGATGTTTAATAAGGAGTGTCTTAGGGATCAATATTCAGGGAAGGGAGTGGAAGGAAGCAGAAATGGACAAAGAAAAGTCAAACTGCAGTAATGGCCCCAAAAGAGCCTTGGCTGATGCCATGGGGAACTCTGAGTTAAAGCTGACTTTCAGAGTTGTCCCAAGTTGGCCCAAGACAGCCAGACTTTTATAATCTGTCATTGGACATGGGTCATCTGGGAAAGGATATGACCTTGGGCAAGGTGGCTATCTACAACAAAGGCCAGCCTTGAAGGTGTTGACAGCTGAAGGATGTTTGGTTACAGCACTTCCAGCAAACCCTTCAATAGGGGGGATCCATGGGCTGTGCATCACAGCATCCACCACAATTTGACAGTATTTAAATTTGGAGCATAATAACCCTTAGCAGTTTATCAGGTCATGATATTGTGAGTTCACTGACAACTCTGGTTATGATATTTGCATTACAGAATTGAATATGCCAAAGCTCCTAAAACACCTATCTTGTGGACTTTTTATAAAGTCTATTGCACTAGAAACAGCTCTGAGGCATCTGAAAGCACATTTTACTCCATCCTCCCAGGGTTCTTACTGGTGCATCACTGAGGAAGACTGCAGAAGTACATGGAATTATGCTAGACGTATCAGACAGTTCTCCATAATCCCATTATTAATGGCCCACAGATAGGATAAGGGCACCACCATTCATAACAGCGGTCATAAAAATAGCAGACTCAGATCAGAAATCCAAACTTTGAAATGTTACTAATCTTGGTCAAAATATTCAATTAGTCTAAAATAATTCTCATAAACCAAATAAAGTTAATGCTACTTCAGTAGTTTGCTTTAACTCCATAAACTTTCAAGAGCCAGGGTGATACTGTGCAGCTGTTCCATAGTGTTTATAAAGAACAGGGTCTTCTTTGCTGCCATGAACTATGTTCACATCCCAATTATGAAGAGACTAAGCACATGGTCACAAAAAGTATTAATCATATTATTTATGGGAACCCCTGCTTAACCTTATAGCTTTAAGCATTTAATAATAAAGCCATTCTAGTCATTTTAAATCAGAGGCTGGTTGTGTTACCATTGATGTTTAAGAAAGGATAATCCCAGCCCTGTGCAGAAAGGTGGAAATATCACTGGGTCGAGAATTGATACAAGTTTCTGATCCACCTCCAGCTGAGTGGCTTTGAGAAATTAGCCTCATTTTCTTTTCTATAAAAGGATACAATAGAATATTACATAATCTCTGAAGGACCCCCAATCAAATATCTGTGATCATCCTTGCTTTTCAGATTAGTTAGTAGTCTGAAATTAAAGATACTTTGTAAATTTAATATGATAATTTTGCAGGATGACCAATCTTAGATTTCATTAGATCTGAAAAAGGTATTTTTTGATCATCTTTTCTTTTTTTCTAAGGTAATGTTTTTATTTCAAAGTGTTAATATTGCTATAACATATCTCTCTTGCAAATGTTATCCCAGGCAATAATCTCATCCAAATCAGTATTATCCATAAACTTCATATTTAAAAACACCTTTAAAATGTTAGAGACTTTTACTACCTCATAAAGTCCATACTAAGATCTAACCAAGAAAATAAGGTTGATTTTCAAACAGTAGATTCTAGGATTTGCCTCCTGTAACTTTCTTATAGACTTATTATAGCTGGTATATTAGAGTTATCCAGAGAAACAGAATCAATTGGATATAAAAGAGGAGATTTATATAGGAATTGGTTCATGTGATTACAGAGGCTGAGAAGTCCCACAATCTGCCATCTGCAAGCTGGAGAACCAGGAAAACCAATGATGCAAGTCCATGCCTGGGTACAAAGGCTCAAGAATCAGGAATGCTGATGTCTGACAGTAGGAGAAGATGAACATCCAAGCTCAAGCAGAGAGCAAACTTGCCCTTCCTCTGCCTTTTTATTCTATTTAGGCCCTCAGTGTATTGGATTATTTCCTTTGGAATTCTTTACTCAGTCTACCAATTCAAATGTTAATCTCTTCCAGAAATGCTCTCACATAAACACCAAGAAATACTGTTTTACTAGCTATCTGGGCATCTCATAGTCCAGTTAAGTTGACATATAAAATTAATCATCACAGTTGGCTTATGTGCTCATAGGTATGTTTTATGACTTAAAAAAAACAGTATTAACAATTTGGGAAAACACTCTGACATGGAAAAATTTAGGCTCTGCTTCCATCACATTCCTAGTCATTGAGACCAATCCTTGCAAAAAGGAAAATCCTGTGCTTCGACTCATCAGATCTGAGCTCCATATCTACCATTGTGCTGGTGTGCAGGCAAAAAACTGAGAATGGCTGTACCATTGTAGGTACATGGGTTGGTGGAAAGGTGATTCCCAATTAGAAAGAGCTTTGCTGAGCAGACAACACAATCAGCATCATCTACATGGTGACCTGTCTGTCTTTATTGAAACTTTCAGCTTCCATGGCTTTTGTGAGGCTACCCTCTCCTGGTTATCCATTACCTCTGGCAACTTTCCCTCAGTACTCTCCCAGTGCTCTCATATCCCACTCCCCTTTCAAAAGTGGGTATTCCACTGGGCTCCATCCTCAGCCCTCTCCTCAGATTGTACACTTCTATTTGGTGAATTCATATAACCTCCTGGCTTTAACAGCTACTTTGGTTGCTAAATCTTATCTTTAGCCTAGACTTTTCTACAAACTTCAGACAAATAATTGAATTGTCTGCCATGTATATATTATTAAGGTCATTAAATATGAAATGTCCAATTTCAAATAAAAAGTTTGGTTTATTATATCTCAAACAAGGAGTTCAATTAATCAAAGTATGCCCCTAAACTGTCAAAACAGTTTTGCCATCTTAACAATGGCTTGTTTATGCCAGAAGCAAAGCAGCCTGGAGAGTGAGTGGAATGAGATTGCTAATGGTGTTTTCCACAGCTTGTGGAGAATTGAATATTTTTCCTTGCAAGAAGTGCCCAAAGCCTGGAAGAAGTGATAGTCAATTGGTACAAGGTCTGTTGAGTACAGTGGATGACAGAGAGTTTCCAAGTCCAGCCTCTATAATTTGAGCTGCGTTGTTTGTGCCACATGTGGTTGTCATTGTCTTGCAAGAAGATTGGCCTGTCTCTGTTGACCAATTTCGGCTGCTTAATTGCAAGCATCCTCATCATTTCATCTAACTGGTTGCAGTAGACATCTGCTGTAATTGACTGACCAGGTTTCATGAAGCTATAGTGGATAATATCAGCAATGGACCACCAAACAGACACCATTAGCTTTTTTTGATGAATATCTGGTTTGGGACTGTGTTTTGGCATTTCATCTTTATCCAACCATTGTGCTGAATGCTTGTGATTATCAAAAAAAATCCATTTTTAATCACATGTAACAATATGGTGTGGAAATGGTTCACCTTACAGCAAAGAAAGGTGACCTTTGAGAAGATTTCTCCTCTGACTTTCATTTAATCCATGCAGTACCCATCTATTCAGCTTCTTTACCTTTCCCACTTGTTTCAAATGGTCCAATATTGTTGGAATAGTAACATCAAACCTTGCTTCTAATTCATGCATAGGTTGAGGTGGATTCGCTTACACTACAACTTTCAGCTCATCATTACCCACCTTGGTCTCAGGTCACCCATATGGCTCATTTACAGAATTAAAATCACTGGAATGGAACTTCTCAAACCATCAATGTACTGTGCATTCATTACCCACATCCTTTCCAAACACTTTGTTGATATTTCAAGCTGTCTGCACTGCATTGGTTCTACCACAGAACTCATATTCAAAAATAACATGAATTTTTGACTTATCTACGGTTTCACAAAAATTGCTCTAAAAAAAGGTTGAAAGATAGTCACAAGCCAAAATGTATGTTTAAAAGACTTGAAGATATACCTTCACAATAAACATAAAACAAGAAGTGTCAAAGTGAAATGTCAGAGATATCAACTGTCAAATTTAGTACTTAAGGAAATCGGACATTTCATACTTAATAATCTAATAGTAAACACTTCAGGTGCAGCATATTTGAAAACTGAATTTATCAAGTTTCTCAAAAATCTGATCATCCCTCTTTTTGTCAGTGTCACTATCATTTCCAAAATAGATGAGGCTACACTGTAGGCTAATTCTATAATCTTCTCGTCCCATCATGATCTATATTTGAGTAATATAAATAGAAAATAGGTCAAAGTAAAGGTACTCCTCAGGAGACTGTTTGCTTGAAAGTAATGTCACAGAGAATCGGGAGGGGGGGTCACATGGATGTTCTGGTGGCAAAGATTAGCCTGGGTTTCGGTGTGTGGGTAGGATTTAGGGATGTGAAATGGCTATAATGGCATTAAGAAGAAGTGAAATACAGGAAGAAGGATGGACAGACTCAAAAACGAACATCACTGCTTTACCATATTGGCAGGAGCTTGCCTGAGCTAACACCCAGAGCAAGCATGTGATAAATAAATGTCACTGGAAATTCACACTTGGAATGTATGTCCCTAGAGCCTCAAAGCAAACAGAATCATAGACATTTGTAAAGTCAAAGGCACTTAAAGTCATTATGATACACATGAAATTTTTGCTTAAATTGGCAACATAAATGGTTATTTTAGCCAAAACCCACACAGAAGCTGTGCCAAAATCCATCAAGAAGTATTTGTTGAGATTCACTAGGGACCCAGATTTATGCTATATCTATTAATAGCAAATAACAGTTAGAAGACTTGGTTATTTCTCACACAGAATGTAAATCTATATAGGAAGACAAAATGAACAACAAACACCTCGTCTATTGTGTGGTCCATAATTTCTGTCCCTCTCCACATTTTTCAGTTCAATTTTCCTTAATTTATTGCTGGGTTCTTTATATACTCTGTAGTTTGTTATCTCCAAGTGTTTTCCAAAGCCATTTCTTCTTTCATTTCTTTTCCTGAAGTTCACCTTCTCCATTCACATTTCATCAGGCTAATTCCTAATCGGTACTTCAATTAGAAAGCCTTCCCTGATCTCAAGTTGAGTTTGGATGCATGAGATTAGAATAGGATTAAAATTAATTTAAAAAAAATACCCACTGTATTTTGACTGCTGATTAGTTATTTGCGTTTCCCATAATGCCATAAATTCCGGGACACTATCTGTTTTCTTCCTTGTATACACATGTACTCAGTAACTATTTTTCAAAAAAGAATGAATAATTGGTTTTTCTTAAGGCAATGTAGAAATTTAGCAAAGAAAGTGGCACTTGAGTTTAGGCTTATGGGATATCTAGGAAATTGAGTGGTGGAGGAGACAGGAGAAGAAGCCAGAATCAATTGATAGAAATTACCATGGCCTTGCACACGAAGATTAAAAGAGATTCATTTGTGTTAAGGCAATAGTTCCCAACCTGGAGCCTACAAAGCCCAATGTAATAATAATGGGATCATTACTTAGTTTTAATTTTTTAAAAAGCCCCAAGGAATCCATATACAATGTGTTATGCACTATATAGTTCCATCTCTGCCGTATGTTTATATATTGTTATCAACAATCTAAAACAATGATCATAAAAGAAAAAGAAGAAGAAGGAAGAGAAGTAGGAGTTGAGTGACAGCAAGAAGCCTTCACCAGATACTTCCTGTATATTATTTTATTACATTTAATCTTTAAAACAAATCTATTTTTCTCATTTTAACAGATTAGAAAACAAAGGTGCTAAGAAGTTACTGATTAGAACTTCTGTAAGTTAGTAATTTTTGCTATGATATCATTTAGAAATAAATCACTTGCGGTTTTAGCATTGAAAAAATATCAATGTGTACCAGGGGAAAAAAAGTGATAAAAGATTATTTCCATAGTAAATGTTCAGGAAACTGCCTCACGAAGGAGAAAAAGCTAGATCCTTGATTGTCAGGTTATGAAGTTTAGTTGCTATGTTCACAGGACATCTCTACTTTTGATTAAAAATTTGTGAAAAACTGTTTTTGTCACCACAGCAAAAAATATATTTGGCCTAATGTCAATAAATTGGATATATTTTTATTGACCTCCTGAATGACAGACATTTTCAGGCTATCTAGGCTCAAATGAGATTTGTCAAGAAACCTTTTGAAGTCACACCAGCAGTGTCTGAATGTTTCCTTCTTTCTGCATCCACACTACCATTTGCTGTTTTGGGACTTTTTGATAAAAGCCATTCTCACTGGAGTTAAGTGGTTTTGATTTCCCTGATGATTAGAGATGTTGAGGATTTTTTCATATGTTTGTTGGCCATTAGTCTGCCTTCTTTTGAAAAGTTTCTGTTTATGCCCTTTGCCCACTTTGTAATGGGGTTGTTTTATTTTTTCTTGTTGATCTTCCTGAGTTCTATATAGATTCTAGTTATCAGATGTGTAGCATACACTAACTAGTGCAACCTCTGAGGAAAGTAATATGGAGATAACTCAAAGAGCCAAATGTGGAACTACCATTCAATCCAGCAATCCCATTACCAGGCATCTACGCAAAGGAATGAAAGACATTCTGTAAAAAAGACATCTGCACCCAAATGTTTACGGCAGCACAACTCACAATTGCGAAGATGTGGAAATAACCCAAGTGCCCATCAACACATGAATGGATTAATAAAATGTGGTATATGTATACCATGGAGTTCTGCTCAGCCACAAAAAACAAGGGTGATCTAGCACCTCTTATATTATCCTAGAAGGAGCTGAAACACATTTTACTAAGTGAAGTACCATAAGAATGGAAAAACAAGCACCGCATGTACTTACCTTCACTTTGGTATTAATTGATCAACACTTATGTGCACATATGGTAGTAACATTAATCAGGTATTGGGCAAGTGGGAGGGGGAGGAGAGGATGGATATATTCACACCTAGTGGGTGCAGTATGTACTGTCTGGGGGATGGACCCACTTGTAGCTCTGGCTCAGGTGGGGCAAAGGCAATATATGTAACCTAAATATTACCACCCCATAATATTCTGCAATAAATAAATATATGTATAATAAATAAAAAGGAAAATAAAAAAGAAACCCTTTGAAAAGTTAAAAGGGGCTACTTACAATTATCTTTCTTGTGGGAGGGAAAAAGATCAGAACTTTTTTTGAAGTATTGAGTTTCTTTCCTAACTGAACACATTTTTCTGGAGAAGTGTCAAGAGAAGCAGGTGATTGCTGAACTTCCCTGGGAACATGCAGAAGTCCAACAGAACAAAAATTATATATATTCAGATCTGCAAAGCAAAAATGCAGGTTATATTATTTTGTTTTTTAAAGGAAATTATTTATACAGATATACATTTCATTAATATGTAAATATGATTTTTAACATATGCATTTTCAATGGTCTTTTTCTCTCCCTTTGTTAATTGGTTCCCTTTTCTCCCCTCTTTTCTTTTTTTTTTTTTTTTTTTCCTTTGGCAAACAAGGTTGGCAGACTCCTGTCTCAAAGTAATAGCATCCTGCCTCTGAGCAGAACAGAGCTTTTAAAGGTTCTGATTCATCCCATCTTCAGCTAAGCTTACAAGACAATCTTGTAACCTCTGCCCAGATTCACCCGGTCTTTGACTAATACAATCTTGCTTGTGACCTCTGCCT
>RJWJ010028539.1:0-21265 GCA_004363605.1 Indri indri | reverse complement strand
CAATTTACCAGACTTCAAACTCTATTACAAAGCTGTAATATTAAAATCAGCATGGTACTGGCACAAAAACAGAGCCATTGACCAGTGGAACAGAATTGAGAACCCAGATATAAAACCATCCTCATATAGCCACCTAATCTTTGACAAAGCAGACAAAAACATACACTGGGGAAAAGAATCCTTATTCAATAAATGGTGCTGGGAAAACTGGATAGCCACATGTAGAAGACTGAACCAGGTTAGTTCTTTAAATGCTTCATAGAATTCACAAATGAAGCCATCCAGTCCTGGGCATTTCATTTTTGAGAAGTTTTTGATTACTAATGAAATCTACTTACTCATTATTGGTCTGTTCAGATTTTCTATTTCTTCTTATTTCAGTCTTTGTAGAGTGTATGTTTCTAGTAATTTATCCATTCTTCCAGGTTATCCAATTTATTGGTGTATAATTGTTCATAGTAGTCTCTCAGGTTCTTTGAATTTCTGTGCTATCAATTGTATTGTAGTATGTCCTCTTTCATTTCTGTTATTTATTTGAGTCCTCCCTGTTTTTCTTAGTCTAGCTAAAGGTTTATCAATTTTGTTCATCTTTTAAAAAAAAACAATGCTGGTTTGTTGATCTTTTCTATTAATATTATTTTTCTAATCTCTCTTTCATTTCTGCTCTGATCTTTCTTATTTCCTTCCTCCTGCTGACTCTGGGCTTTGTTCATCTTTTACTAGTTACTGAAGTGTAAAGTTAGGGTGTTTATTTGAGATTTTTTTCCTTAATGCAGGAGTTTATTGCTATAAAATTTCCTCTAAGAATTGTTTTTCCTGCATCTCATAAATTTTGGTATGTTGTGTTTCCATTTTGATTCGTCTCAAGATATTTTTTGATTTCCATTTTACTTCTTCTTTGACCTATTTGTTGTTCAAGAGTGTGTGTTTAATTTCCACATATTTTTGAATTTTCCAATTTTTCTCCTGTTACTGGTTTCTAGTTTCATACCATTGTGGTCAAAAAGGTACATGATTTCAATCTTCTTAAATTTGCTGAGACTTGTTTTGTGGTCTAACATATGATTTATCCTGGACAATGTTCAATGTGAACTTGAAAAGAATGTATGTTCTGTTGCTGTTGGATAGAATTTAATACTCAATGGTGAAAAGTTGAAAGCTTTTCCTCTAAGATCAGGAACAAGACAAGAATGCCCACTTTTGCTACTTCTATTAAACATAATACAGGAAGTCCTAGTCAGAGCAATTAGTCAAGAAAAAGAAACAAAACACGTCCAATAAAAAGGCAAGAAGAAAAATTGTCTCTGTTTGCAGATGACATGATCTTATATAGAGGAAATCCTAAAAAAAAAAAAAAGTTACAAATAATAAATTCAGTAAACTTCCAGGATAAAAATCAACATACAAAAATCAGTTGCATTTTTAAACACTAACAACAAACTATTTAAAAAAGAAATCAAGAACACAATTACATTTCCAAAAACATCAAAAATACTTAGGGATAAATTTAACCAAGGAGTTGAAAGATCTGTACACTGAAAACTGTAAGGTATTAATGAAAGAAATTGAATAAGACACAAATAAATGAAAAAATATCCTGTTTTCATAGATTAGAAGAATTACTATTGTTAAAATGCCCATACTATCCAAAATGATCTACAAATTCAATGCAATCTTTAGCAAGATTCCAAAGGCATTTTTCACAGAAACGGAAAAATCAATCGTAAAATTTATATTGAGTCATGAAAGACTCAAACAGCCAAAGCAATCTTGAGAGAAAAGAACAAAGCTGGACACATCACTCTACCTGACTTCAAAATATACTACAAAGTTATAATAATCAAAGTAGAATGACACTGGCATAAAAACAGAAATATAGACCAATAGAATAGAATAAAGAGCTCGGAAAAAATTCCATGCTTTTGCAGCCAATTAATCTTTGACAAAGGTGCCAAGAACACACAATCGGGAAAGAACAGTTTCATCAAGAACTGGTGCTGGAATAGTTGGATATCCATATGCAGAAGAATAAAATTGCACCCTTAGTTCATATCATATACAAAAATCAACTCGAAATGGATTAAAGACTTAAACATAAGACCTGAAACTGTAAAACTACTACAAGAAAACATAAGGGAAAATCTTGATATTGATCTTGGCAATGGTTTTTTGGATATGACTCCAAAAGCACAGATAACAAAAGCAAAAATAGACAAATTGGATTGCATCAAACTAAAAAACTTCTGCACAGCAAAGGAAAGAATCAACAGAGTGAAGAGACAATCTTCACTACAGAATGGAAGAAAATATTTGCAAACCATACATCTGATAATCGCATTAATATCCAAAATACATAAGGAACTCAAACAACTCAATAGCAAGAAAACAAATAACCTTATTTAAAAAATGAGCAAATTATTCCAATAGCCATTTCTCAAAAGAAGACATAAAAATGACTAACAGGTATATGGAAAAAATTCTGAGCATTATGAATCATCATGGAAATCTAAGTCAAAACCACAATGAGATATCTCACACCTGTTAGAATAGCTATTACCAAAAGACAAAAGATAACAAGTGTTGGCAAGGACATGGAAGAAAGGGAACCCTTGTATACTATTTGTAAGAATGTAAATTGGTGTAGCAATTATGGAAAACAGTATGGAGGTTCCTCACAAAGTTAAAAGTACCATATGATGCAGCAATCCCAGTTCTGGGAATATATCCAAAGAAATGATAGCAGTATCTCTAAAAGATATCTGTACTCCCTATTCATTGCAGCATTATCACAATAGCCAAGATATGGAAACAATCTAAGTGTCCATTGATGGACAAATGGATAAGAAAGCATGGTATATATCCACAACAGAATAATATTCACCCTTTAAAGAGAAGTAAATCCTGTTGTTTGCAACAACGTGGATGAAGATCAAGGACACTGTGCTAAGTGAAATAAGGCAGACACAGAAAGACGAATACTGCATGGTCTCACTAATATATGTAATCTAAATTAAAGTCAAACTCATAGAAGCAGAGAGTGGAATGGTGGTTGCCAGGCATTGGGGGTGAGGTAGGTGAGGAGATGTTGGTCAAAGGCTACAAAGGTTCAGTTATGTAGGATGAGTAAGTTCTGGATATCAAATATACAGCATGGTGATTATAGTTAATAATACTGTATTATACACTTGAAATTTGCTGATAGAATAGATCTTAAATGCTCTTACCACACACAAAAAATGGTAACCATGTGAGGTGATGGGTATTTTAATAGGCTTGATGGTGGTAATCCTTTCCTCAACACACACTTACATCAAAACATCATGGTGTACACCTTAACATATATAATTTCTGTTTGTCAATTATACCTTAATAAATCTGGGGGGAATGTCAATAGCAACAAAAATATTTACTGAATTAGACATTAATCTGTATTTTTCTACTGACCAAATATAAACCACACAGCTTAAAACCATAAATGTTATTTCTGTGCTTTATGCAAAGTAGAGCAGAATCTTATTTGATACACTGGTGAAAGACAAAGGCTGTAGCCTTGAGACTTTTCTCCGAATCACAACCCTTCATATCCCCCACATGCCACAAAACCCACCTCCCCAAATTTCAAGTGTTTTATCAGTCCTTTGGGGATTAGTCTAGATGTCACTGCCTCCAGGAAGCCTCCTTTCTTGGATTTTATTGCTTAACACCTAAGAAGAGATTGAGCATCCCTCCATTGTGCCTCCATAAGACGATTTATGTTCCTCCCAATTATCTCACTCCTTCAAAATTGTTTGTTATTATATCTCACCACTAAAATATGAGAAACTTGAAGGCCATGCCACATAGTTCAATGGAGGGAATTTAAAATAGGGAACCAATTTCAAAATTGTTAGACAAGCTGAAAGATCAAACAGGAAGAAGTGAGGCAAACCACATATTTGTACCTGCAGGAAGCCACAACCATCCCAGAGCTGGGAAGATAAAAGAGAAAGTGTGCTGCCAGGGCCCAGGAGCCAGGGCTACCTGAAGGGGAGAGGGATACAGCAGCATTTTCCATTCAAAACATGAAATAATGTAGAAAAATATTCTGGTGCCCTCCCTTCTACTACCTTCTGGGTCACTTTGGCCAAACCTAACCAGAAGACAGCTGGCAAACAAGCCCAGGAAATATAATTGACAGGTGTTGTCCCTGGAAATACTGAGCAGAGGCTGGAGAAGGACACGGACTGACCCTGAAAGCAAACAGGAAAATGCCTGGTGTAGTCATTGCTTTTCCTACTCAGCATCTATTCTTTCATGCAACAGAAGATCCGTGCTTTTACACAAACCATCTTTCCAAAGAGAGGAGCCACAAATCCCCATCTCTGGGCAATGTCACTTCCTCTTTTACTTTAGTCGCCTGACATTCTGTAATTTAAACACTAAATTGTAAAGTGAAGCACTGCCACCAGTTTTTATAAACAGGAGGTAGTGCTTTACTTCAAGAAGTAGGAGAAGGGAAAAGAAAGAAGAAAAATAATTGGTATTTATACATACATGTGTGGTTGTGTATGATACATACAGTATATGATTAAAGTTCTTTTCCTGATAAACCTGAGTTCTTAGTGGTCTTGCCTTTAAAAGGTTGCTCTAGACTTACATTAATTTTACAACTGAATATGGTAGTATTAAGGAAACTACTAGTGAATCTCCTGGGTCCCAAACACAGCTCTCCCGGCCCTCTTTGCGTAGCCCAACCAATTTTTTCCTGGGTAAGATTCGGAGTCTCTTCTCTACCTGCTGCAGTGGCACAAGGAACCCAAAAATATCTAGATGGCATTCTCAACTTCCATTACTCTGTCCCCCAGTTGAAGCATTCCTCCTTTGGGAATTAAGACCTCTAAAGCACAGTTGCTGACACAGGATGAAAAAAATTTTGTAAATGGGTTATCAAATTTAATAGTAAGAATTACTCCCATTTCCACCCTGTATTCTCAGAGCCATGTATTCTGGCTAAAAAGAAAAGAATACCATACCTCTATTGCTGTTCAAAGCATGTGCTTTATCCTGTAGGACACCACGTCTGTGTAGTAAGACACTGAAATCTATGCTGCGTCTGATGTCAACTGCTCCCACTGGCAAATGAATTCCGTGGCCAGTAGCAAGATTAAATGGGATACCATAATGGTGAATATGGCATTTGACAAAAACTCTGGGGCTAGGAAAGGCAAATCAACTTCTAGAATAGGAGTTTATTTCAAGGAGGAAACATCTCTGCCCTCTTCATGTGGGAGGAGTTCAACAAAATCAACCTGCTATGACATTGCACAGTGCAGGTCCTACGTGGCTGGCAGTCGGGCACACAGAAGGGATGTAGCCAGATCTGCCTTAGTGAGGGCAAGTCCACTTAGTTGAGACTATGAATGGCCTTTATCACTATGGCCACGTCGTGCATGAGACTCTGAAGCAAGTTTTGAGATTGTTTGGGAAGAGGCTGACTGCTGTCCACAGAACAGGCCATCTTGTTCTCCTGAATATCAATGGCTTCCACATCAGTGGGTGCCCTGTGTGACGGTATTCAGAAGGCCAACATATTCACACTCTGTGCCTTTTCCGTGAAGTTCACTCACATTTCTCTTCTCCAGACCTTGACACCAATATTCCAGTCTGATTCATTCTCAGGCCCTGTCTAACCAGCCAAGCTTCAGCCACTACCATGAATCAGTGTAGACACGTACCTACGACCACATCTCCTTTCTTATGCATGAAGGAGGTAATCAGACGTTGCCAGAAGTTCTACCCACTTGGAGAAGTCCCCTCCTCACCGTGAATGAAACATCAGGCAGGAGCAGTCCAGTTTCAGCTGCGTCTAGCTTATCACTCAGACCCATAGATTCACCAGGTCCAAGTCCATTCTTCCTCTACTGACTAGTCATAGGAAACTCTCCACTAGGCACAGGAGTGGCTTGAAGGGGACTGGTGGCAAAGCTATGAAAGTAGATTCCTGGGGATCTGAGTCACTTGCCCATACACCTTACTGATTTATGTCTTCTTGCACTTTTAGAGCCTCATCTCACATTTATCATTCCCATTTGATAATATATTGCTGTTGCGCACAGGCAAACTCATGGCTTTGTGGTTCAGATAGTATCCAGTTCACAACTGACAGGTCAAGTCTCATTTGATTTTCAAGGGTCTCTACCTGGGACTGTATCTCAGAACAAGAATAGTTATCAACGGAAGAGAGCTGTAAACCCCTAGGGGTCTGCATGTGATTCTCTTATTAAAGCTTTCTAGAAGTTCCATGCAACATTTAGTAAAGGGAACTAGTATAAAGGTATTAAAAGATAACAAAAAAAGGCAAAAACCAGATGATGAGCAAGAAATCTCTATCGCTAGGTCTGGTGAGAGAAAGCAAAGGCCTGTTGCCAAAGACCTGAAGCTGGGTCACCTGAAGGTAAGTGAAACCACAGTGGGGCTGCCTGGGACCGGGGAATGATGGCTTGCAGAGATCTGAAACCACCACGGAGATACAGCCGCTGAAGGAGATACCACCTAAAGCCCATGGATGGGGGTGGAGGAGACGGATAAGAAATACTCAGACATCTCCACTCCTCCCACCAGTGATTTCCTCCCACTGGTCAAATCTAACCAGGAGCCAGTTGGCAAGGAAACCTGAGCAATGCCCTTTGCAGCAGAGGAGGGGAACACGGCAGAATGGGTCAGCGATCAAGCGTCAAATGACTGCTACGTTTCTTCACTGTTGTTTTCCAAACTCCAGGACAGTGTCTGTCACATGACAGGCCCTCAATAAAATTGTATTGAATGAAGAAAGGTCCACTCATTCTGATCAGGCTGTACAATGGACCAAAACAGCAGCAACAGATAAACAGTGGAGTTTTTTCACCTTGGGCAAACTTTTTCCTACTATTAGCAGGTTAGAAATAATAAAGGAGTTTGGAGATGAGTCCCATTTTATGATTTTGAGCTCTATTGCCCCATGAGTGGGCAAGGTGAAGTTCTTATTTGTGAAAGAATGTCTTAGGCCGGGCGCGGTGGCTCACACCTGTAATCCTAGCACTCTGGGAGGCCGAGGCGGGCGGATTGTTTGAGCTCAGGAGTTCGAGACCAGCCTGAGCAAGGGTGAGACCCCGTCTCTACCAAAAATAGAAAGAAATTAATTGGGCAGCTAAAAATATATATAGAAAAAATTAGCTGGGCATGGTGGCACATGCCTGTAGTCCCAGCTACTTGGGAGGCTGAGACAGTAGAATTGCTTGAGCCCAGGAGTTTGAGGTTGCTGTGAGCTAGGCTGACGCCACGGCACTCACCCCAGGCAAAAAGAGTGAGACTCTGTCTCAAAAAAAAAAAAAAAAGAATGTCTTAGAAGAGCCATGGAGGAATAGCAGCAGGCATCAGCAACCCGAACACCTGTGACCTGGGTCCCCCTGGGTCTGTCTTTCCTTGCTCTGAGCTCTGGCATAGTCCGAGCTCATTATTTCAGACCAAAATATTTCGGGAGTTAATTTTCCACTGGAGAGCTGTTACCAGTGAAAACCTTGCAAGGTTGGTTTCTTTCTTCAAAACACAGAATAATGTCACTTGTGACAGAATAACGTCACAAGTGATAAAGTGGACAGCTTAGAAGAGAATATAACTAAATAGTAACATTAATATAATTTTAATCATGCTAAACTGTTTTCAAGAACAAACAAACAAATAAAACTCATACCCAAATAAGTAATTCCTTTTAAAACCAGGTAGGCTAGAAACCTGCCTCAGGGATGCTGCCTTTATCAAAAATATTTTTAGAGCTACTTTCAGAGTAGATTATAAGCCACATGGGAAAACTAATTCCTTGGCTGCAGCAGAGGCTGCTGGATGTCCCCCCAAATCAATTCTCTCCTCTTTCATAAAACAGAATTTTCACCTGGGCTCATGGCTTCCTTGTGGCTTGGGGTGGGCATTTGCCTAAGTTCTGGCCAATGGGATGTTGGGGAGAAGTCATGTGACAGCTTCTGGAACCCTTTCTTGAGGGTGTAGCTGGTATCCGGCCTGGAGCCCCAACCATCTTATTTATTGTTCCCTTTTTACTGCAGCCTGGAATGAAGAAATGGCTGAAGACCGAGAAAAAATGTAGGTCACATTTAGAGGGGGTAGATTGGTAAGCTAGAAGAGTCTGGGTCTCAGAGGACATGGAGGCAAAGCTGCCATACAGATGGACCACTTAATGCCAGACTTAGTTTATTCCTGAAAAAAATACATTTTTATGTATTGTCAATGAACTACCATGTTGCATTTGTACATTACTTTCAGCCAAATGAATCATTCCACAGAGCTCAGGGAGAGAGAATAGCATTCTGGAATTGGCAGGTACTCCTTAAAGCTCTGGAGCAGGTGAGGAAGTGCATTTTGAGGACAGACTTGTCAGAGGCAGAGGGTTTAAGGTGAGCTCATAAGTGATCAGCTCAATGGTCCCTATTAATTAGATGGTGAGATCATTCCCAGGAACAACTGGGCAGCAGGGGATGGGAGAGAGGCTGGGAGGCTGACAGTTGCGTATCTTACCATTAGAAACAAACGCCAATTAGATAAGGTGCCATAAATATGGTACCTGAATTAAATCAAGACTGTGTCCCTTTGAGAGGAAGTGCATGTTACATCCTAAACAGCTAAGCAACAGCTTTTACTATTACCAGCCTAACCTCTGAGATAAAATAACTGAGCTGTAAAAGTGATTACTCATTTTATGATTGTTCAGTCTGAGAAATCAAGCCAAAGTCTTGCTAATAAATTGCCATCACTGAGGAAGTCACGAAGTTAGGGGAGTGTGTTCTTCCCCTCCTCCAGCTGCTTTTGTGTTCCTGACACTGGCTGCGGAGACAGTTGAGTCACCAGGGTGATAAGTACTATGTGAATACACTGAGGAAAAGAAAAGAACTTGTAAATGATCTTATTTAAGATCCTGAATTGACTTGGTAACTTTGCAGTGTGTGAGTCACACCAGCTCCAGGGAGCCCACCCAGCTCCCCTCTGAGCCACCAAACCTTCTCCACCGCTTTCACAAGCAACACGCCCAACCTGCAGGAAAGCTAGCAATTTCAACCTGTTTTCCGCAGAACACTAGCTTCCCTGAGGATGTCAACAAATGTCCAGTGACTAAATATACTTGAGGATGGACCATGAAAGGAGAATATTTTATAAATATTTTCAGGTGTATGTTTAAATGACATAAATCGTACTGCCACATTGCTCCTCCCCCATAGATTTCATTCTGTTGGGAGGGGGAAGTCAGAAATTACTTAGAACAAACTGGGCTTTTACTGAAAAGCCTTTGTCAAGAGTGAACGGAGTTTTGAAATTTTAAAATGAACAAATGAAAGAGAAATGTTCTTTACTAATCAAATGAAAAGTACAAATGAATGAGATCCAAATTTATTCAAGGCTGGAGATCTAACTCGTAGAGTTTTACTGGAAGAGGAAGCCGGGGAACTCAGCACATAATAAAGAGAAGTTCAAGTTGCCTAGAGAGGAAGTGGAGAAGGCCTAGGACAGAAAGATAGAGCCTTTTAGGAGAGAAGAGATGGGGTAAGCACGCAAGCAGATATGTTGATCTGATTGGTTCTCTGGCCAGGACAAAATCCCAGAGATGGCTGTGCTGGTAACAACCAAGTAAGTTGGGGGACTCCAGAGTCATGGGACTTTTTTCCTCACTTTCTCAGATAACGACTGGAAGATTTTACGTCTCCATTTGAAAGACCAGCATTCAGCTAGTCATCAGAGCAACATGTCACATAAAAAACAGGTTAGACCTGTTGAAAGATATGGTTAGGGCCATGAGCCCAAAGCCATGTTCCCCAAGAGTAGTGTAGGGAATGCAGAAGTCTCCATGTGACCTAGGGAGGAAAAGAGGACATGCCAATAAGGCTGGTAGAACAGCAGAACCTTCAGTCAGCACAAAGAGGTCACTGTGTGCAGTACCATCAAAACCAAAAACCAAGGACCAGAACTTCAGTAGTGGACACCAGTGCACCATCCCTGAAAGGGCCAGACAAGGCCTGTCATTCCCCAGTGAACACCACCAGTCCAGGTTGAACCAGACCAGACTCACCAAGCCCCCTACAGCAGAGCCCATTGCACAATATGGGCACAAAGTCCCCTGTCCCCCAAAGTCTCAAAGACACACAAGGTAGGGCAAGGGAAGAATCTGAAAGACTGAGCATTGTCCCAAAAGAGAGTGAGTCATCCAAAATAGCCTTTCCAAACTGGAAGAAGTGGAGATGCTGTTAGTTAGCAAGATCTATGTTTGCTGTACGCCCTTCACCCCATGCCTTGCCCAATTACCTACTGAGGTGGTAGTCCATGACAAACATTAGGTCTGCTATAGAAAATGAATAAGCAGCATTTTTTTGCATAATGAGCAGTACTTAGAATTTAATTCTCAATCCCATTATATTAGTAATTCCAGTATATCATGGAGTGGGAGGAATAACAGGGGGAAAAAAGCTTTTACAAATGAGTATGATGCAAGAGGAGAATCTCCCATGAAACAGTAACAGAAACCATAAGAAGAAAAAAGGAATAATGGAATCGCAAATGGGTGATACTGCAAGAAAAAACATTGCAGTAGTATTACAGAATTCCCATAGCATAGTGACAATAGTAAGAGAGATTGATTACATGCTATGGAAAATTGAATCTGTGTCTGGAGGACAAACTTGAGAAACTCTAGTGAAACACAGAGAAAATCAAAGGTGCTAAAACTAATTAATTGGAATGAAATGGAGAAAGAACAAATTTGTAACCTAAGAATTAGGAATAACCCCAAGTAATAATCAGAAGAATTGAAATAGAGACAAGAGTCAGTTGAAGGAATTAAAGGAAATTTTTCTAATTTGTTAAACACGCATATTAAGAGAACCATCTTCCAGGCAAAAGTAGTATAAAAAGAACCACACCTGCCTCATCCTTTTTATTTTTCATAAATATAAAGAAATGAAAAAAATTGATTACCAACCTAGGCAGATAATTTATATTACTCCCTAAGGCCCAAAAAAGTGGGTGGTCTCAGAAACATTGCTCTCCAATGCTGAAGGCTAAGAATAAAGCAAATATATTGGCTTGAGTTGAAACAGCTGTGATCTAAAAATATATGTGGACTTTTTTTCTTTCATGTGTGAAAGCAACAAAAGAAGTCAATCACCATATATGCAAAGTTTCATAAAACATTCCATATGTACACCCTCCTTGAAAAAAATTAAAGAAGCACACTGGCTAATAAAAAATGAACTTAAGTTAGAACTCCAAAATGAAAATATTCATGAAAGAGACATCTGGAACTTGGGAATGCAGCGAACCCTAATGTAAATGTTGGAATTAGGATGACTATGATGTGTCAATGTGGGTTTATCAGTTGAAACAATTGTGCTACTATTATGGGGGATGTTCATAATGGGGGAGGCTACGTATGTGGGGAAGGAGGGTGTATATGGAAGATCTCTATACACTCCTCTCAATTTTACTGCTAATATAAAACTACTCTAAAAATTTGTGTTTAAAGAAACTACCTAATAAATGGTTCTTTTCTTTTGAGCATGCCTAGTGAAAACGGAAGAACTATTCATGAGGTCAAGAAACTGTGCTGAAAGCATTACTATTCCAAACACCTTTTTGTTTTTCTTCTATCCAAATTGAGCTGTTGCCCATATGGGCTCACTGGTAAATTCTACCAAACACTTAAGGCAGAAATTATACCAATTCTCTATAATCTCTCCCAGAAGATAGTAGCAGAGGGAATATTTCCTAACTCATTCTAATAGGCCAGCATTATCCTAATATGTAAACCAGACAAAGACATTACAAGAAAAGAAAACTACAGACCAATATCTCTCATGAACATTGATGCAAAAATGTTCAACAAAATATTATGGAATCAAATACAATACACAAAAAGGAATTTTATAACACAACCAAGTGAGATTTACCTCAGGTATGCAAGGAGTAACTCCTACTTGGTCGTGGTATAAAAAACTCTTTTTATATATTGGAATCAATTAATGTAATTTATCACATCAATTAATGTAATCCATCACATCAATTAATGTAATCCATCATAGCCACAGGTTAAAGAGGAAAAATCACATAATATATCAGTATATGCAAAAAAGTCATTTGATAAAATCCAATACCCATTCAAAATAAAACTCTCAGTAAACTAGGAATAGAGGGTACTTCTTCAACTTGAAAAAGAACATCTACAAAAAACCCTACAGCTAATATACCTAATGAATAGAAACTTTCCCACTAAGATCAAGAACAAAGCAAGGATGTTCCCCCTTACTTTACTCATTTTCAACATCATACTGGAAGTGTTAGCTAATGCAATAAGACAAGAAAAAGAAACAAAAGGTATAGAGACTGGGAAGGAAAAAATAGAACTGTCTTTGTTCACAGATGACATGATTAGCTATGTAGAAAATCCAAAGGAATTAACAAAATACTGATAAACAATTATAGCAAGGTGGTAGGATACAAAAGTCAATCACTTTCCTATATACCTGTAATGAACAAATATAAAATATATACCAGTAATTTGAAATAAAAAATAAATATAACTGTAATTGGAAATTAAAAAAACATATCATTTATCTTAGCATCCCCCAAAATGAAATACTTAAGTATAAATCTAAAAAAAATTGTATAACATCAGGCCGGGCACGGTGGCTCACGCCTGTAATCCTAGCACTCTGGGAGGCCGAGGCGGGCGGATAGTTCTGAGCTCAGGAGTTCGAGACCAGCCTGAGCAAGAGTGAGACCCCGTCTCTACCAAAAATAGAAAGAAATTAATTGGACAGCTAAAAATATACATAGAAAAAAGTAGCCAGGCATGGTGGCGCATGCCTGTAGTCCCAGCTACTCGGGAGGCTGAGACAGTAGGATCGCTTGAGCCCAGGAGTTTGAGGTTGCTGTGAGCTAGGCTGACGCCATGGCACTCGCCCCAGGCAAGAGAGTGAGACTCTGTCTCAAAAAAAAAAAAAAAAAAATTGTATAACATCTACATGAGAAAATTACAAAATTCTAATGAAAGAAATCAAAGGAAAACTAAATAAATGGAGAGATATTCCATGTTAATGAATAGGAAGACTCAGTATTGTCAAGATGTCAGTTCTTCCAAACTTGGTCCATAGATTAAATAAAACCCCAGCAAGTTATTTTGTGGATATTTACAAACTGTTTCTAAAATTTATATGGAGAAGCAAAAGACTCAGAATAACCAATATGATACAGAAAGGGAAGAACGAAGTTGGAGGACTGACAGTACCTGACTTCAAGACTTAATATAAAGCAAGAATAATCAATATAGTCTGGTATTGGTGAAAACATAGACAAATAGATCAATGGAGCAGAATAGACCCCACAGAAATATAGTCAACTGACCTGTAACAAAGGAGCAAACGCAATACAATGGAGAAAAGGTAGTCTTTTCAGCAAATGGTCCTGGAGAAACAGGGCATCCACATGCAAAAAAAGTGAATCTATACACAGATTTTACATTCCTCATAAAAAAATTAACTCAAAATGGATCATAGATCTAAATATAAAACACCAAACTATAAAACTCCTAGAAGATGAGCTAGAACAAAATCTAGATGACCATGGGTGTGGTGATGACTTTTGAAGTACACCACCAAAGGTACAGCTCATGAAAGAAATAATTGGTATGCTGAACTTTATTAAAATTTAAAACTTCTGCTCTGTGAAGAGAATGTTAAGAGAATCAGAAGATGAGCCACAGACTGGAAAAAATATCTGCAAAAGACATATGCGACAAAGAACTGTCATCCAAAAAATACCAAGAGCTCTTAAAACTCAACAATAAAAAAATGAACAACCCAATTTAAAAATGGGCAAAAGACTTAAACACTCTACCAAAGAAGATATACAGATGACAAACATATAAAAAGATGCTCCACGCCATATGTCATTAAGGAAATGCAAATTAAAACAATGAGATACCAATACATACATATTAGAATGGACAAAATTCAAGGCACTGACAATGCCAAATGCTCATGAGGATGTGGAACAACAGGAACTCTCATTCATTGCTGGTAGGAATGCAAAATGGTAAAGCCACTTTGGAAGACAGTTTGGCAGGTTCCTAAAGAACTAAACATACTCTTTATCATGTTAGCCAGCAATCATGCTCCTTGGCATTTGTCCAAATCAGCTGAAAACTTGCATCCATACAAAAACTTGCACATGCATATTTATAGAAGCTTTATTCGTAATTGCCAAAACTTGGAAGCAACCAAGATATCCTTCAGAAGGTGAATGGATAAACAAACTGGTACATCTATACAATGGAATATTTTCAGCAATAAAAAGAAATGAGCTACTGAGTCATGAAAGGACATGGAGGAAACTTAGATATATATTACTAAGTAAAAGAAACCAATCTGAAAAGACCACATAATATATGATTCCAACTACATGACATTCTGGAAAAAGCAAAACCATGAAAACAGTAAAAAGATCAGTGGTTGCTGGGGGTTAGGGTGTAGGGAGGGATGAAAAGGCAAAGCATAGAGGATATTTAGGGCAGAGAAACTGCTCTATGTGATACTACAATGGGTGCCACTTCATTATACATCTGTCAAAATCCGTGAATGTAAACTCCAAGAATAGACTACAGACTTTGGGTGATATGACATGCCAATGTTGTTTCATCACTTATAACAATGTACCACTCTGGTGGGGGACAGTGATAGTTGGGGAGGTGGAACATGTAGGAACCCTCTGTACTTTCTACCCTACTTTGCTATTAACTTAAAACTTCTGTAAAAAAGATAAAGTCTATTTTTTAAAAAACCAAGCTATTTATAGAAACACAATGTCTACTTTCATGCCCAGGAATTTGTCTTTAAAACCCACATTGAATAACCTATGTCATCAACAGTGACCTCTTCTGCATTGCAAAAGGCTAAAGTAGAAAATATTTAATCCTACTCTGCAGCAGAAAATATCAGTCACCAAATTCTTTTACAAATCACTTATTCTGGTGGGTGTTTCTGTGATAATTATACATAAAAATCAGAATACATAGTAATATCTCAATATTCTATAAATACAATAGAAAAAATGTTTTAAAAAGTATTTCTGGGCTGGGCATGGTGGCTCATGTTTGTAATCCTAGCACTCTGGAAGGTCCAGGCAGGAGGATTGCTTGAGGTCAGGAGTTTGAGACCAGCCTGAGCAAGAGCGAGACCCTGTCTCTAACAAAAAATAGAAAAATTAGTCCCAGCTTCTCAGGATGCTGAGGCAGGAAGATTTTTTGAGCCCAGGAGTTTGAGGTTGCAGTGGGCTACAATGATGCCACTGCACTCTAGCCTGGGCAACAGAGCAAGACCTTGTCCCCCCAAAAAACAAAAAAAGTATTTCATATGATGAGATTGGGGGTATTTTTCATAACTCCTGTACAGCTTACAGTATTTTTCAACCACTCTATGACAAGTATGTGTATTATTATGACCAAAAATGAACAGATACCATTTCAAAGAGGCATGTTGATACGTTGCTTATACATGTATATATACATTAAAATAAACATCACATCATCACCATGATGGATGCAAAGAGGATAGTAAAAATTGTAAAAAGAATAGAATAGAATATACCAAAGTAGAAGCAGTGATCCAACTGTGGCTAGCTTTATGTGATAAGACTAAGAGAATATTTTCATATCTACTTTTCTGTGCTTTCCAATTGTTTTATAATTAATCTATATTTTTAAGTAGAGAAACCTAATTTTATTAAATAAAAATAAAAATTCAATAACATTATACTTAGTGGAGCACTTTTAAAATAAACCTGAGCATGAAGAAATTGTTCTGACTGTCGTGGTGAGCATTTTGAAAGATTAGCAGAAGCAGGGATAATGTGACATTTAGCTGATCTTTCAAGGGAAGCTGGACAAATGACGCTTTTTAAAAAAAGAAAATAGTGACTAGTGATGAAACATGGCATTTCTAGTATGATTCAGAAATGAAGTGTCAACTTTTCTGTGGAAAATTTCCACAGTACCAAAACGTAAGGCGGCACATACTTCAATAACAGAAATGTCTTGATTCATTTATTTAACACTGCTCTAGAGTTTATCCCCAAAAGTCTATTTGGAAAAAATTCTGATCAATGTAAACTATCCTTTGCAGTTTAACTGACCCAGTAAGAGTATCTAGTGTGTTGAATACCTCTAACCCTAACAACAACATCACAAGGAACGTATTCGCAGCTCCACTTTGCAGACAGGACAACTGAGCCTTAAAGAGGTAAAATATCTTCTCTAACATCACACATCTCATACCCGGTGGAGGTGAGATCCAAACTCACGTCTGTCTGACCTTAAAGTCTGTGTTCTTCTTTCTCCCTCTTTGCCTCAACCCAACAATTGGGGTCTTTGCCGTGACGACTCACCAATGCACAATGTGCTTTTTATGAAGTTTTCCACTCAGACATTATCACCTAGCAAGATGCCTCAGCTAATTTACAAAAGGCAATTTCAAAAAGGAGGTTGTTTTCAAAAGCAAAAGTCCAACCACGAAGGATAAAGACTTGACCAGGAGTGCCTTACGGAAGGAGGTAACGTCGGTAATAAGGACACTGCCAGAAATGCCCAGAACCAGAGGAATCAGCATATGACTTGTTAGCAACTGTGCTCATTTGAAAGCAAAATTTCCTGTTTCCCCATTTAACATAACAGTCTTGTTATTCAACCCCTAAAGCACAGTATGAAGGGTGACTTTGACATTTGCTTTATATTCCCTTTGCTTTCTTGCTCCAAGAATGGATTTCTTCCAAACTTTAATTATAACTGTAACTTACATAAGTGCAGCTGGATTTGGTTTTTAAGAGTGAGATTACACATAAATTGGTTTGTCTGGATTATTCAAAAATAAGACCCTGAAGAAATGAACTCCTAGCAGGCAGGGTTGGACCTCTGTATTCCAGCTGTATGAAGCACAGTAACTGGCACAAATTAACAAATTATGTATTGAAGACTCATAGAACAGAAAGATAAAAAAAAGGAAGTAAGTTTCAGATCCAGTGTCACTCTAAGGAGCTAATGTACCATATGATGGCATGGCCCTTTGGAATTATAAAACAGCCCAGAGTCTTGGTCTGATCCCTGCTCCTTGAGTCCTGGGTTTTTATTCTAATACTGCCACTAATTATTATCTTATCTTGATACTACCACTAACAGGTTAAATAAGAAATCCTTCGCTTCCCTGGGCTTCAATCTCTGATTTCCAAATCAGCACAATGGGAAGAGAAGGGAAGAGAAAGGAGGCAAGGAGGGATTAGAGATCCCTCCTGCCTCCACAATGCCATGATTTGGACACAGGGTTTGGCCAACCACGGCTCATGTGCTAAATCCAGCCTATGGTCTATTTTTGTACAGCCTGTGAGCTGAGAATGATTTTTACGTTTTTAAATCGTTGGAAAAATTCAAAAGAATAATATTTTGTAGCATGTAAAAATCATATGAAATTCAGCCTTCAATGTCCATAAATAAAGTTGCATTGGAGCTCAGCCCCACTCCCTTATTATTATTTCTATGGCTGCTTTCACACTACAACAGCAGAGTTGAGTAGTTGCGATGAAGACCATATGGGCCACCAAGCCTAAAATATTTAATACTTTGCAGAGAAAAAGATTGCTGTTCCCTGATACAGATAAGCAAGCAAGTGATCACTTGAGAAAACTGAAATATGTGTCTAGGATAAGCAGGGCCTATGTAAATTCAGAGATAACCTTCCCAAATACTTAAGCTAAAAAAAAAAAAAAAAAACCACCACTGGGAGAGCAGGTTACCTGGCTTGGCCGCACCACTGTTACCACCTGTCCGTATCTCCCCCAACCTGTGCCCTCTAAGTGGCCAGCACTTCCTAGGCATCCTTGGAGAAGTAGGGAGCATTTTGACAGCTTGCCCCACCTCTCCCGTTCCTCCTACTTTTCACATTCTATTTTCTGAGTGGTTGTCAGAGGAACGTTAAATCCTGCTGTCATTTTTTTCAGACCCCAGGAGCCATTTCTGACAGTCTTGGCACCAGGAAGCGTCCCAAGCTCCTATCTTGGCCCTGCAGCTGCCTGCTCCTAGTTCAGCTGGGATGCGCTTGCCACAGTGCGGTTGTTCTCTAATCTCTCTCTCTCACCCACACACACTCACTGCAATTGGATATAGGGAGAAAAACCTATCAGCTTCTTGCCAAGACTAATAAAAAATTCCTTTTATAAACAGAGCTGTTTTTGTCCATCCTGAAAGTGCGGCTGCCCCTCCCTTTGGAGAGTGAGAGCACTATTTTTCTACTTGGCCTTCTCTGACCCATTGCATGTGCATATGTGTGTATGTGTGTGTGTTACCTGTAAGGGTATGAGTGTGTGTGCACATGTGTGTGAAGCAGGGAGACAGGGAATAAAGGAGAAGATGAGAGAACACCACAGAGTAGCCAGATAAAGGACATAATGTCAACACTACAGAGCTAAGCTACAGGATTCCCAGGTCAATCACCTTCAAGCTGGGGAAACTGGAGTGTGAGGAGAAGAGAGTGGGTGGTCCCCTCTGACAACATACTCTTTGTCTAAGATTATTTTATGATCAAAAATGTCTTTGAAACAAAGGTACCTGGCAAAAAATACAGGAAGAAAATATAGCAAAGTGGTAATGGTTGTCTTTGGATGAGAGGGATAAGAAGAGGAGCAGGTTAAGGGTGATCTATTCCTTCTATGTCAACAATCCTGCATTCTCCACTTTCAGAAGAGGGATGACGTGGAGAGTGGGATGAAGTCACTGCAACAGAGAAAACCTGATAAAACTTGACTTAGCCACAGATGCATGGGCTACCTGCCATATCCAGTTATTTGAAGGCTAATCAAAAAACACCATTTTCAGAAACTCTTTTAAAAATGTGTTTTGTAGTATTCCCCATTTTGGCCTGTGGACTAAAAACCAAACATAATCAAACCTGCCCCCACTGCTCCAAGGATCCTTAGACTGATTCAGAATCTATTTTCTGGAGATCACCGCTTTTTAAACAGGAAACAGGGCTAAATCTCTGTTGACCCTCAAATACATAGACCATTGAATTCATGAATTCATTTGTTACAATATTATGTTTTCCTCTCTCTTGCTTTTGCTCTCTCCCTGTCTCCCTCTCTCATCACAGCAGAATGTATATATAAAATTCTGATTAACTGAAACATTGAATGATTAAGATTTTACTCTAACTGAAATATATAGACTTTAGCTAACATGGATGATGGAACAAATGCATATACCTCCACTCTTTCATTAAACCACATTAAATTAACATGAAGGCATTAAAAATAAATAAATAAACCCATAAGGGTAAGAAGGAGAGAAAAGACAGTACCTGCAGCTGGAAAGCAGAAGCTGTGAGTGGTACCCGATAGCAGACCTGGAGATACTGAATCCTAAGCCAGCAGTGGGAAGGCAACCAGAATCCCCCAAAAGCTCAAGAGTTGGCAGCACAATTTACCTCTGGAGGCAGAGGCAAAAGTAAGAATGAAAACAAGATTGAATTCTACTTAAATAGCAGGTAGATCCCAGATCCTCTCCCTGGACTGGGTAGCTGCATGGTGGCCACCGCCTGAAGGTCTCTCCTCTACAGGGTCAAAAGCACTGTCTCCAGGCAGGAGCTGTCCAGACACAGAGTGCTGGAAACAGAAGATGTAAGTGATCGTTCACACCCTGAATACTGAGACCCTCCAGATTTTCCTCCTACTTTGTCCCAAGGAGGGAGGCAGAAATTCAGACAGAAGGTAAGACGATTCCTCTCTGGAGTGAATCTCTCCAGCCCATGTAAAAAGGTCTGAAGATGCAGGTACATGGGGGAGGGGGCAGATTTCCAGAAAACTGACCCAGTCAGATCCACTTTCAAGGAAGCCCACAAACATAGACCTTCCATCAGCTTTTAGCTTTCCAGTGTTCCATTTTTTAACATAAACAGGCAGCTAAGGATCACCAGACATCTGAGCAAATCTTCTAACGTGAATGGCAGAGACCAGAGCAAGCAGACAAATAAAAGCAACCTGGGTGGAAAAGTGTAGGGGCTGCTTTTCGTTCCTGAGCTTGGTAGTGAAGGAATGAATAATTACTTGAAATTCATAGTGTTTAGAGAGAAGGAGAGAGGCCAAGTCTGAAGGAGAAAATGGCCTCCTCAGCTAAGTTCCTTCCCGTATTTATATCTAAGGACACGTGCAAAGGGTCAGGCTGTTTGCTAATTTCTTTAACCACTTCCATACAGGTCAGCTGTTTCCAGCTGACCTTTGCACACAGCAAACATGCAGCTTCGGGCAGGCAATTTCGCCTGACCCTTCATTCACCCTGCTCACGTTCTTTCCATCCATCCATCCTTTCTTCTAGGCCCAGCCCCCACAAAAAAGGACTGTGCTAACAGATAAAAGCCTTCAAACCCCCATCATGAGTTTCCTCAAAGAGATAAACACAGAAATCATTTTCATGAAACGAGAACTCACACACCTAATGATTTGTGGTGTGCACCGTCAGGGGGATGGACACACTTGAAGGTCTGACTCCGGTGGGGCAAAGGCAATACACGTAACCTAAACATTTGTACTCCCATAATATGCTGAAATAAAAAAGAAAAAAAATTTACAAAAAAGAAACAAGAACTCAATTCTGAAAATAAGGAAGCTCTTAGAAATTGAAAATATGAGAGCTGAATTTTTTTTAATTCTCATGAGAAAGGTAGGAAGACAATGTTGAAATAGAAATAGAAATAGAGCTAAAAGGAAAAAGTCGGAATACAGAAGAAAAAAGACAAGAAAATTAAGAAATTCAACCCTCAAATGATCAGAATTCCACGTATAGAGACAGAGACAGAGAGAAAGAGAGAGAGAAAGAGTAGAACAGACATACACACCAAAAAAAAAAAAAAAGAAGAAGAAGAAGAAGAAAGAAAAAGAAAAAAATTTCCCAAAGTTGAAAGACATAACTTCCCAGATTGGAACAAATGAAAATAAACCCATACCAAGGCACACCATCTTGAAAATTTGGAAGATAAAACAAAGAGAAGAGCCCCAAAGTTTTCAGAATTTTGTTTAAAAAACATAATTTACAAAGAATCAAGAATCAGAATGATTTCAGTCAGAAGAATGGTTTCAACAGCAACACGAGAAGCTAGAAAATAATGGAATAATAGCTTCAAAATTTGAAAGGGAAATTATTTTCAATCTAAAATCCTATACC
>RJWJ010028538.1:0-21372 GCA_004363605.1 Indri indri | reverse complement strand
GGTCTTCTTGTCAACCAATATCGGTGCCATAAGGGATTTTCCTGTTACATGCAGAAAGCACTGTAATATTGAAAGATATTAGAATAAATGACACTCATAAATTAACCAAAATAGGAATTTTTGGATGAGTGTTAGAAAATCCACTAAATTGACTAAATATAAAATTTCCTTCATATGTTTTGTGGATTTTAGCCATGTATTAAAAACAAGCTTCAGTTAGTGCTTTCTACTTAAATTAATATCTACCAGATAAATAGATTTTAATCTGTTAAGTGATCAAGCAACTCATAAGTAGCCATACAGCTCTAGGCTAACACCACATTTCCGTAAATTACGTCAGTAAGGAAACAGTGAGCCCAAGTGGGTTTTGCAGTTTCTTACTCATAGCACAGCAGGCCGCATGAGCTTCATGTCTCAGTGGTTCCCTTTGACAATCAAGCCCCACGAGGAGACATAGAGCAGACCAGGTGGGTGCTGAACTCATAGCTGGATAACCCACAGCTTAGAAACCCCAAACGTATAAGGGAGCTGCAGGCAAAACCACCAACCTTTACCCATCACAAAAAATTATCTTTATTACCTTTATAAAATTATCTTTATAAAAAAATCTCCTTTGGGGAGAAGAGGGAGACTTTACTATCTTAGAATGTCTCTGGGGAAGGAATATTCTTGATCATTTTTATACTGGTTGAAAACAACTCTGTTACCTCTAGCTCCTGAAGGCATGTAGAAATGCTGTGGAGAATTGTTCTCCAGAATATCTATATGCCTTAAGAGTAAGACTCTTTTAAAAATGATTTCTTTTTATTATAAGTGTGAAAAATTTAGAAAAATATTAAAAATAACCAATGACAAAAATTGGATTAATGAAATTGCTTCTGCAAGACATTGGTTAATGGCTAAAATTTATAAAACCTGCTCCATTCTTCCTCGCTAACAAAATACTAATACATTACCACTTTAAAAAATGAATTTCCTCATTGTTTCATTCAGAGAATTATATGCTTGATTAATAGAAAACATATATTATGTTCAATGGTCATTCATTGTATTTTCATCTGCTATTGAAATGACTAATCTTTCATCTTTAACTATTATTATTATACCTATTTTTTATTTGACTAAAATATCAATTTCTAAAGGACCTGATAGGAAAATTATTATGCAAAAATTTAAGTGTATTTAATACCTGTAAATAACCTGTCTTCTGTTTTTTTGAGGGACTTTCATCAAAGGAAGCAAGATGTAAGGCAGAATTTGCTCCTGTGTTTCCATCTGGATGTTGCAATGAAGCATGATTCAGAGCAGCCCTAAATAGAGCTCCCTGCCTTTTAGATAACTTGCTATCCAAGGAATCAGGAGCTATTCTTCCAGATTTTCTGGGTCAACTTCTCTTAAGGCACCTCTTCCTGACTGTGCTCACTTAGGCAAAATAAATTCAGCTGTGTCTATTAAACAAAATATTTGCCCAGACAAAAAGGAGTATTCTGTATCAACTACACAAGGAAATGTGAATTAATCAAGATGCAAAAGAAATTTAGGCTTTTACAATAATCTTCAGTTGCGTTTTTTAGCCTAATTTTTCTTCTACTCTTTAGTACGTGATCAGATTGTTTCTCTGAGTCCTTGGTCTTTGGATAACTACCGTGTATCTTATGTAGAAGACAGATCTTGCAATTCTAGGTTAAAATGGTCTTTTTACTCACCTATGTGCATGTTAGCATCAGATTAGAATTCTGTCAGAAAGACTATTTTAAAATAGGCTGTTCCACAGCTGGCACTGTTCTACAAGTTTCATAGTGTTAATATCTTTATGTCCATCTTCTAAAATCTCTCTCATCCCCCCTTGTTCTTACCCATCCCTTTCCTACATGCACAATTCTTCTAAAAGCTCATTATGATGTTACCTCAAAAGTGCCACTATGGAAGGATTCCAATGAGAGAAACTAGATTGCCCTTAAAAGATTGTTTACTCAGGTCTTCAGTTTGTTGACTCTTCACTGAACATTGGTAGAGCACGTTTTAGAGTTATACACAATTACATTTTGGAAATTTAGAGATTCTGTCTCTAAATCTCTGAAACAAGCAGAGTTGCCCTGTACCCCTTTACCCCACACACCTCACATACCACAGCCTCCCCGACCATCCGTATCCCATGTCAGAGTGGTACATTTGTTGCAACTGATGAACCTACATTGACACATCCTTATTACCACAAGTCCATAGTTTACATTAGGGTTCACACTTGATGTTGTACATTCTACAGGTTTTGATAAATGTAGAATGACATGTGTCCACTTTTATAGTATCATACAGAATAGTTTAACTGCTATAAAAATCCTCTGTTCTCTGCCTGTTCATCCCTCCCACTCCCCTAAACCCTGGTGACCACTGATGCTTTTACTGTCTCCATAATTTTGCTTTTTCCAGACTCTTATATTGTTGGAATCATATAGTATGCAGCCTTTTCAGATTGGCTTCTTTCACTTATTAATACTCATTTAAGGTTCCGCCTTGGCTTTTCATGACTTGGAAAGGCATTTCTTTTTAGTGCTAAGTATTATTTCATTGTCTAGATGTACCCCAGTTTATTTGTCCATTCACCTACTGAAGGACATCTTGATTACTTCCAAGTTTTGACAATTATGAATGAAGTCACTGTAAACATTCATGTGCAGGTTTTTGTGTGGCTATAAGGAACTTAACTTTTGAAAGTTACAAAATGTATTGATTTTTCTGTTTTCTGAGTAACACATGCATTTTGTAGAAAATTGGAAGAAAATGCAGGGAAGTAAATACAACTCCCTATAATCTCATCACCAGAGTTATCTTGTATGAATATTTGGTATATTTCTTTCCATTGTTTTCCTGTACATTGTACACCTACACACCATACAGACACAGGTTTTAACACAATGGGAAAAAAACCTTGTTTCTGAGGACTTGCCTGCATCATTCAATATTCTTCCAAGCATAATTTTTATTTTCTATGTAATAGTCCCTAATATGCATATTCCATAATTTATTAAATCCATTCTGAACAGTTATGCAATTTGTACTATGATGAACAACGTTTTAAACTAAAATTTCATCTGCACTTCTGATTATTATAACTACTGGTTCAGATGTACAAGTAAAAATGTTTTTAAAGATCTTCATATGTATTGCCAAATCACATTTAATAAAGGCTCTCCCAATCTGCATTCCCACCAGGAACATTCGAGGGGGCCAATCTGACTGCTTTTTTGAGGCTATGACTTAACTGTTCATCTCTCCTGTCCCATTTTTTAAGTTAACAGCTTTATTAAAATATAATTTATGTACAATAACATTCACCTGTTTAAAGAATACAGTTCAATGGGTTTTAGTATCCCTGTCCCAGTTTTTTAGCAACATAAAATTTAAAGCCTTCAGAATCCTAGAATATGGCAGGGCCTGACAGATGTAGCAGAGGGTCACACTGCCAGCAATGCACTTGATCCTGGTGGAGCACAAAGATGTACAGCATTTCCAGTGAGTCACACAAAGGAAGAGCTCTTCCTACAAGAATGTCTTATTTAACACCAGTCTAGAATTTTGAGTAAGTAAATATGGCCAGAAATGAATGATTCAGAAACTTTTAGAAATGAGTTGATAATCATTATTTGCAGATAATAACATTACCCAGAAAAACTGATAGAATCAAAGTGAAACACAAATTTGAAACTTGTTAAAATTAATAAGAAAGCTTCGTAAGATGACAGGATGAAAACAAATAAATGAAACAAGCATATGTACATAAACATATATTTACACATATGAATATATATAGTCATAACTTCCCATTTATAACCATTTAGAATATGTAAGGGTAACATATTATACAACTTTAACTCATTTATTTACTTATTTAGAGAATATTATAGGAATTTACTCAATAAAAATAAGAAGACATTAAGTGCTTAAATCAGAAAGCTGAGTATTGCAAATGTATCAACTGCATACATATTAATTTATGTTCAACACAATGCTAAACAGAATCCCCATATTATAATCGTAATTATTATTATGGCTCTTGAAAAAGTAATCCTTAAGTTTATTTGGGAGAATAAACAAGTGAAAATATTCAAATACTTTAAATATAGAACAATGAGGAAGAACCTATCTTGCCAACATTAAAACATAATATAAAGTCATAATAAATGTACTTCATGTTACTTACAGAAAATCAAAAGCTGCCTCAATAAGTTACTTTAATAATAATGGTACTAATTGTTCTAGAAGCATCAGGGAAATGCTTTGAATTTGACTCTAGCGCCCATGCACTTCAGCATTCATTTATTGCTTAGAGACAGATTTTAATATAAAGTATTACTTTCCATGTAAAATTGTTACTACACATCTGGGGTTAAAGGAAGAGATATTTAGTTAATTGTTCTTGTATAGTTATCAATTTAGCAAACAATAGATAGAATTGAATCATCAACCTTACACTGCATGGCAAAAGAAATTTGAAATAGATGAAAAAGTTATATTTTAAGGAAAACTATCCTATGTCTGTATTTGAAACAACTTTTGATTACAAATATAATGGAAAACCATAAAGAAAAAAAATGTTTGGTTACATAAAATGGAACTTTTTGTATATAGGAAATTAAAACAAAAAGGAAGGAAAGTTTAATAGCAAAATGTGGAAAATGATTCAGTTTTAGAAAGACTAGATGTCACTAAACTATTAAACCAAAAAAATCAATAAAAACTCTACTAGAACACTAACTAGAAAATGGACAAAGAACAGAAGAAATTCAAATGGTTTATAATTACATTGAAATTAGTTTGCACTAACATAATAACAACTTTTCCACATATTTAATTAGCTGAGCTTTTGCAACTTTGATAATAAATTGGGAAGGATATTGTCAAATGGTTCCTACTTTCGAACCCAACTGAAGAATATATAGATTGTTGTAATCTTTCTGAAAATAAATTTGATAATCTGCTCTGAAGATACATTTGATATATTTCGAGTGCCATCTGCAAGTATTTATTTTACGCATGTACGGAGGTAATGGTTGAATATCCTTATGTACTTATGTCTTGGTCCTGCAATCCTGAAACCAGCACTGTGCTGAGTAAAGAGCCTTTATATAGAGTAAGGTTTTAACTCAGTGCTTCCACTTGCCAGAATCAACTATAAAAAAATAATCATTTTAGAATTACTTGGAATAGCAAAATAATAGAATCAACTTCAATGCCCAACAGTATGGAACAAGATTGTTTATAATATATTTCTTACAATGTATTATCGAGCCATTAAAAATCATATTTGCGAAAAATATTTTAAAGCATGAGGTTTAAGCATGATTCAATGTTAAGTGAAACCATTGGGATTCAGATGAATTTATATAGTAGAGTTTCAGTGTTTCAAACATTTCTATCTCTGTCTATTTGTGTATGTATCAAGAGTGAAAAAAAATGCCAAAATTTTTAAAGAGGCTATTTCAGTCTAGTGGGGATATGAGCGATTTAAATTTTATTTTAAATTTATTAAATTTTTATAGGGGATACATATGCATAGATATACACATACTACACATGCACAAGCACACAAAAATTTAGAATGAGTTCCTTGATGTGTTTTACCTCTTTTGTTTACCAGTTTCCTCATCTATAAAGTACAAGAAACATTAAATATTATTTCTCTCATAACATTCTTCTGAGAATTAAATAAATTCAGTGAAGTGGTTGTTAAGTGCTTACTACACACCTTGGCACATAACAAGTACTCAATGATTGTTAACTACTGTTATTCTCATTATTATTGTGTTTTTAAAATTTAGAGGGGCTGTACCATTTCTTAAGTCCAGCATTAGTCGGCCTCTAATGTTCTCTGTTCAGCTCTGTCCGCCTTATTATTAAAGTAACTTCTTTCTGGCTTTTTGGAGTAGTTGGTCTATTCTTCTTTTCTGTGGTAAGTTTTCTTCTTTCTCTCTCATTTTGTGTCCTTTTGTGAATACTTCACTGGGAAATTAGGGACAGCCATGTCTAGGGCTGCTAGACGGTCAATATGTAATCCCCTCTTTTTTTTTTTTTTTTATTGTTTGTTGTTTATAGGGGTACAGGTGTTTAGGTTACGTATGATGCCCTTGCCCTCCCTTCCCCCCAATACAAACCATAGAAAATCCCAATTTATTTACCTTCAGTATCTGAAGTGGTCAATAATAGCAAGTCCACACCCTCTGGGCTTTCCTGGAAGTGACTGGGCCAATCTCTGAATAGATTGTAGGCAGTTCAGTAGGGGTTACCTGCACCAGACCTCCCAATGCTCTGAAGTAGCTTATTTCAAAACTGCTCAGGCACTCCTGCAGACCAGGCACCAGGTCAGATCTTCTGGAGAGGACTGTTAGGGGCCAGCAAGGTGCTTTCCAAATCAAATCCCATGGGAGAGTGGGTGGACTAGCCAGTTCAAGAACCCAATACTAATTTTAGGTGGGATTTTCAAATTCATGTCTTTGGAGTCAGTTTTTATTGCCTAGTAATATGGAACCAAAAGGATGTGCTTAGAGAGAAATTGCTCCTTTTTATATGCTGGTGAATTTAGAAAAAAAAAGTTCAGTTTTCTTTATCGTTCAAATCAAAATCTATTTAAATTCTAAGCTCCAGCATTCATTTAAAACTTATGGTTACATCGGAAAATTATACCTCTTGCTAATTTGAATTTAATGTAAACTGATTTTTAATTGTTTTGTATAACCACGGGAAACAGATTTTTTTGAACGCTGCATGGTAAAAATCAGCAAATATGTCAGACAAAGCACAACATTACAAGGAAACACCACAGCATATGTTGACAGTTATAGAAGAATTGCTGCTGTTTTCACCCTTCACACCAGAATAATTTTTTCAATATTTACCTCCCATGTGTAGAGAGAGAAACATATGGGGCTTTACATAATCGTAAGCATAAACAGGTGGCTACTTAGGTGCATTTAATTTGCAGGCAACATCAATACTGAACAACACAATCAGCTCCACATGGCTCCCAAACTCTTTCTACTAACATTCCATTAGCAAAATTAAAATCATTAAAATAGAGGGAGGATATACTCCTTCTTCCACTGGCTTCGACCACCTTTCAGAGTCATGAATAAAACACATTTTTAAAAATGCCTTGGCATTTTGCTGTTTCTTTTGTTCAAGGGAACTTTAAAAACTCTGTATAATGTATACCTTATAAATAACTACACGCAGCACAATATCTTCATGTTAAATGTGTTTCCGTCTTTTATTCTCCCTATAATCTGCTCATTATGGGCATAAAATTATGGTGGCTAAATTCTAAGCAATTTATCAAAGCATGAGATCAGACAAACTCCGGAAAGCAACCTGGAAATATTTCCCCAAAGGCAGTCCACCTAAAGAGGCCACCTGAGGCTTATTTCCATATTCAAACATGCTGGCGAGATCTGTGAAAATTATCATTGCTGGAAATTTTTGCTCAATCTGTGCCAGATTCTGAGCTGTGGATTCTATATATTACCTCTAATTTGGTCCAGACTAGAATATTTGGTTTGTCTTCTTTGGCACTGAACTTAATAGGTGTTAATCTTTCTGACCTTATGATGTAGGTGATATAATTTTTCTCATTTTAGGAGAAAGGAAATTATAGCCCCGAGGGTGTAAATTCTTAAGTTTACATGTTAAGGAAGTGGCTGAGGCCAGAATTAAAGCCCAGGCTGTCAGAATCAACAATCCATGTTCTTAACCACTCCACTTTACTGTTGGGATGACTATGTTCCACTTACCCTGAAGAGTCTACTGCGTAAAGTCACTGAGGGGCCAGTAGTAGTAAGTCTGTGCCACATTAAAGATCCTGCTAACAATACTTCGTGAGAGGTTTTCAGATGCCTGAGGTATGTGGAGGTTCTTTCCAGCCCTAATGCCTCAATGGGTCTTCCCGTAACAAAAGGGGCAGTACCCTGCAGAACTGGTGAGCATCCAGGAAGCTGTTGTCGCCAAGGTTTATGAGAATAACGGTTTCCCACATTCTCTCTCCTCACCCTATGTCTATTACTTATCCTTACTGCTTGGGAGAGAGAAAGTTTTGACATGAGCAAGTATGTATGATGCATTAATAAATAAGTTCTAAGCATAGCAGCTATAGGCACAGATATCAGGTTACATCATTTGATTTCACAGGAGCTAACATTGTTAAATGTAAATTATTTGTTAAATATCCCAAACATATTGGATATTGTAGTCACTCTTTTCAAGGAGTTTAAATGTTATCGGGAAAGAGGTGTTTATTTTTTTCCCCCATGCAATAGTGGAACCAAAGAGATAAAAATGAATTGAAACGTTTTATGATATGTTATTTTACCTGAAGGTGAAAGAACTATTAGAAACTGTTAATAGCTATTGCAGATCATTCCAATTCAATTATTAATATTAATGTAAAGACACCCAAATATAGGAATTCTACAGCCTCACTTAGTCTCACGTAATGTTTAAGAAACTTGGTCACCATCGTTGACCTATCTTCTTCCCTCTCAAATATTCAGTTAAATTACTATGTACCATTTTCTTATCACAAACTTTGACTTTCCTAACATTCCTTACTTTTTCTCTTGAAAACTCTCCTGTGAAGATTGTTGGAGTCACTCTTTAGTTGATAATGTTTAACGATCCTATAATTGACTCAGATATCTGGAGAATTTTCTCACAGTTTGGACATTATTATTATTGTATATTCTAATACTTTGCTTGAGAAGTTTGAGTTTTTTGCTTTGATAGGGCATTTCATGAGCACCATTTCAGTTTGATGTGTAATAAAGAAACTTGAACTAGAATTTCTAATGGAAATCCTTGATTTGGTGTAGCCTTGAAGAGGATTATCTTGTAGAATATACTGACCTAAAAGTTGTCTTGGTAATGTAAGAGGATGATAGAAAATCCACAAGAAACATGTGAAATGAGAAATCCATATAGGCAAATATGTAATAACAAGGGTGTTTAGCAATCTGATTGCAGAACAGAGTATAGGCTTTCAAAAGGCAGAGGTATACACTCACAAAAATAAGTAAGAGACACTTTGCTCTACTGATAGACAAAGCACATGATCAGAAAGACATAGCGACATGATTTGTCTCCAAACTTTCTGCTTCACTCACCTCGGTGCATCAGAAATTTTTGAACATGCATCTCAAATACATATGTATTTATTTATTTAAAATTGTACGTGCCTGTGTGTGTATTTGACTTATTTTTACCTGTATCTCAAGGGCAAACTTATAATGATAGTGAATATAAATCCATATTTTGATAATTTTAAAGTGTTAGAGAAGTTTCATCTAATTTTCATATTTCATTAGGCTACAATATCATTGTTTTACCTTGTAATATATGGCAGAAGAAAAGCTTAGGTGGGAGTAGAAGTGGTAACTCTTGTCAATTTTTTTGTTGTTGTCCACTTGCATTTATTTATTTTTAATTTATTTTTTATTGGGCAGGGTGCGGTGGCTCACACCTGTAATCCTAGCACTCTGGGAGGCCGAGGCAGGTGGATCGTTTGAGCTCAGGAGTTCGAGACCAGCCTGAGCAAGAGCAAGACCCAGTCTCTACTAAAAATAGAAAGAAATTAGCTGGACAATTAAAATATACATATAGAAAAAAAAATCAGCCAGGCATGGTGGCACGTGCCTGTAGTCCCAGCTACTTAGGAGGCTGAGGCAGGAGGATCGCTTGAACCCAGGAGTTTGAGGTTGCTGTGAGCTAAGCTGACACCACGGCACTCTAGCCTGGGCAACAGAGTGAGACTCTGTCTCAAAAAAAAAAAAAAATTTTATTTTTTATTTAGGCAAAGTATACATATATAATTTATCATCTTTACCATTTTTAAGTGTACAGTTCAGTGGTAATAAATACATTTATGGTCTTTTTTCTCCCTTCATCCACCACCTCCCCTTCCTGGCCGTTGGTAACCACCAATCTCTGTATCTTCATGAGATCCTCTTTTTTAGCTCCCACATGTGAGTAAGAACATGCGAGATTTGTCTTTCTGTGCCTGGCTCCTTTCACTTAACATAATGACCTCAGTTTCATCCATGTTGCTGCAGAACTTATATTTATGTTAGTGCTGTTTTCAATACATGTATTTTTTTTTTTTTGCAGGAAATGTTTAAAGTCATTTATCCATTTTATAAGGATTACTTTATTTAAAAACTATGGTAATATATTCTGGAAGCCCACTGAAATATGGCCAGGTGACCTGCAGCACACTTAAACTGCATGAAGTTGTGTAGGCAGCACTCTTGACCCTCACCTCGTGCAATTCCCACCCCCTCTCAGAGGCCTCACCTTTACCCAGAGGCAGGTGGCCATCTGACATGTGAACAGATGAGACTAGTGTCAGTCAAGGTCTTTAATATTAGTGAAGTTTGCTTTCTTACGTTGTTAGATTTAAAAAGTTCCATATCTTCCTGTAACCAAAAGGAGGGGACCCCCACTTTGGAACTATCTCTGTTAGCTTACGAAAGGCTGGATAAACAATTTATGATTTGCAATAATAATGAAAGGTTGAAATTTTTATATAACTTGAAAACCTACTCTGTTTCTTGTAGGTTTTTGATGATAGAAAATTTATGGCTTCTCTTTAAAACTTCATGTCCTTATCTGTGAAATGTTTGTGTTTATTTGTGTTTTGTTAATATGAGCTACTTCATATTGCCATTTTGAAAATGAAATTGTACCATACATGTAAATTGGCAGCATACTCAAAACGGCTAATATTTTAATAACCCTAATTTTGATGATATGAGAAAAGGATGAGAATTAGTAGGTAACGTTCACTTCAAGATTTCTGATCTCAGAGATGGAGGAAATATTTTTGGTTGGACCTGAGAAATGGTTAGACTTGCAATAAAATATCGCGAAGTCTTCACTGTGATCTTATGCTAATTGTGATATACTCTAGGAGAATTTAATTTTGAAAATTACTCCTATTTGGGTGAAGATTGAGGAAGGAAAAAGAGGAAAAAGTAGAAAAAAAAATCTGATAAGCATAAATTTTGCTCAGTGAACCAAGAGATTATTGCTGCTCTTCTCACACTAGAGCATCTGATCATGCAAAGGGAGGGCCAGCTGGTGAGACCCATACACGTGTTTTGTGAACTAAGATAAACATGGTATTCTCATGAATAATGTTCTTGTAAGTCATACACATAACAGGCAGGCAGCCTGGCTTGGTGGAAAGATGCAAGACTTAGATGTTAAAGTTCTGATTTCAGATTCTAGAGCCATGAGTATAAGCTGTGCAAATTGTGACCATTTTCACATCCCCTAGTAATAATATTTATTTTACTGTCTTCAAAAGATTATTGCAGGAATAAATGATGCATGTGAAAAAAATTATTTGAAGTTGTAAATTTCTAAACAAATTTCAGTTGTTACTGTTATTATTAATAATAATGATTGCAAATCATCAAGAATTGGTTAAAAATATAAACTCCCCCAAAACCTAAGATTCAGGGAGGAGATTCAAAAGATTAAATTCACTTATTGACTAATTTTCAGTAGCTCAATTTACTGCATTTCCTTGTAATTTTTATTTCTTAAATGACATGTTTCTTATGAACAATTTCTACTAACTTAGAAATAACAATAAAATCCATTTTAAGAGCTAATAATCCAAGGTGGAAACAGGAATCTATTTTCTTTCTGCTTTCTAACTTATTTTATAAAGATTACATATTGGCTTATTTTATAATAAGTCTCATGATTATTCAGCTCCTGAAATGTGTTTTGTTTTTCTTTGAAAGAATAATAAAGCACATTTTCCCCAGCATGAAACTATTATACTCTTTGTGAAAAAGATGGAGGAAACACTGGTCAAATTTATAGCTGATCAGTCCTGATGGTGCTTTAGTTTATATTTAACTTCCTTCATTGTGAAATTGAAGTTCCAATATGACATCATATTTAATTTTTAAAAATGCCCTAGTTTTTATGGTATTAAATGGCTGTTTTTAAGGAGGGACTCTTTGGATTGGCTGCAATAGTATAAAAAGAGATGAGTTTATCGAATATTTTTTTCTGTGTTCTGCCAGTTCGTATGCTAAACTGTGCACTTCATCATCTTCTAAGGGAAAACACACAGATCCATAGATATATTTTTCTCGCAATAGAGACATACAACAAGGCAGCTCCGAGTAGTGTGATTAACTTGAAATAATGGTGGCCCTTAGGGTTTTAGGCTTTCCCTACTTCATAATATTTTAGGTCTGTTATTACCGTAGGTGAACTTTGTTCCCCAAGAAAGATGATGCTGAATTAATTCTTCTGTGACTTATATCATCAATATCGAAATAAAACTATGTGTCTCTACCTTTTATGAGATTCTAGGTAGCTATTTTTTAAAAACTTATTTCACAAAAACTGCTGAATTTTCTATACCCTGATAATAATTGTGGACTCTTAGAAATAAATCTTCATGTACAGACAAATGAGATTAAACACCCAGGCGCGCGCACACACACACACACACACACACGTGCACGCACGTGCACACAAATTCATTTACTGTGGCAAATTCAAGAATAGCATTTTATTGGATTTTCCCTGATACAAGACATAATAAAATAAGAAATTCCTTCAAAGTAAATGTTTCTTTTCCTTACTGTCTTCAAGCACACCATGCAGTGGATGAGCACTTCAATTTCTTAAAGTTTTCAGGACAGATTGCACCTGCTATTTTACTCATTCCTTATCAGGATTCCATCACTCACACTTTTTCAGGAAGTTTATATCTAAAAATCACCTAGATTCCTTTTTTTGTGTGTGAGCAAAAATAAATTTAAAAAATAACTCATCAGAAGTCTTTGAACAATAACCCCCCAAAATCTATAAGACAATATAATATGGTTAATAATGATTTGATATATAGGTGAATTTAATTGGAATATATTTGTTAAGTAAACTAATAATTTTCCAAGCTATATCATTTTAGTAAGTTTTTAAAATATACTGTTTTCGTAGAGCATGCTAATATATAATATTTCCCATTAATTTGCTTTGGGTTAAGAAAGGAATTAACTAATTTTTCTTTGTTCTTATTTTCTCTGGAATTTATTAAAATCTGTTTGATAAATAAATTCTGAAAGTGATATAAGGCAGATATGCCCATAAAATAAAAATAAAATAATTCAAACAGGGCAACCACTTAAATATGCAATTATAAAAAGCTATATCTTAAATCGTAAAAATTCATTGCAATAGTGATTATCCTGATAGAATTAGAGAAAACATTTCAAATAGTGAAATTGGTGAAATAATGAAAATAGTGAGCTTTTCTGATGGAAAATTAGAGATATAATGAGAAGATATGAGAAGAAAGATTGATATATAATCAAGGATAGGCAATTCGGAATAACTATATAACATGGCATTTTCAAGGAGGATTATGAGGAACACTAATATACTGTGATATATTATATTGTGACTTATTAATATGTGTTTCTTCCAAGAGTTTTACAACCAAAGAAATTTGGGAAATTCTGCATGTCATATTTCCCCTCTGAAGAGTTTCAATGCAACTAAAGTTTCTGAGGAATCTTACATTAATTGGAACTATGCAGATATTTTTCGCTTGTGGTAAAATACACGTAACATAAAATTTAACATTTTAAAGTGTACAATTCAGTGACATTCAGTACATTTGTGATATTGTGCAACCATCACCGCTATCTAGTTCCAACCATATAGCTTTTTAATCATTAATTTGACCATGAGTTGGTTTCCTTCTGGACTATCTTTTAATTTTGGTTTATCTACAGAATTTATTCATAGAAAAACTGATCAAATCCAATCATCTCGTTTTAAAACCAAAAAAATTAAAAATGCGATTTTGAGAGATTAAATGTCTTGCTTGGGATCACACGGGTGGTTGGGACAGAGCCAATATCTCATTCAGATTTCCACTTTCCAAGAATGAAGCTTTTCCTATTCCAAGGTGTTTTTCCCTTGTCTCCATTTGTGTTGCCCGGTCTGATGATCCAGTAATCTATTTTTCAATGTGTTAAAATTTTACCTAGAATAATTCAGGATTAAAACAAGTATCTCTAATCTTTACAAAGGAATAGTACTTTTTAAAATAGAAATTTAAACATTTGCAGCACTTTTTTATTTCATTTCTTAAGCATTAGTAAGGCTGAGTTGGTTGGTACCTTACCATATGCTTAATTGCCAGTTGGAATTTTTTCTGAGTTACCTCCTCTTATTCTTTGTTCAGTTTTTCCTTCTTTTAAAATTTCAAAATATTAAGAGGGTACAAATGTTTTTGTTATATGGATAGCTTTTGTAATGCTTGAATCAGGGTTGTAAGTGTGCCTATCTCCTGAATAGTGTTCCCTGCAACCATTAGGTAGGTTTATTGCCCCTCTCCTCCCCTGCACCCGCCACTTGATTTCCAAGGATTTTACTTCCCTCTGTGCACATGTGTGTCCATCTGTTAGTTCCAATTTGTTAGAGTACATGTGGTGTTTGTTTTTTCATTCTTGAGATGCTTCACTTAGGATAATGATCTCCAGTTCCATCCAAATTGCTGCAAAAGGCATTAATTAATTCTTTTTTATGGCTGAGTAGTACTCCATGGTGTATATATATTACATTTTTTTTTTTTTCGAGACAGAATCTCGCTTTGTTACCCGGGGTAGAGTGAGTGCTGTGCTGTCAGCCTAGCTCACAGCAACCTCAAACTCCTACCTCAAGTGATCCTCCTACCTCAGCCTCCCAGAGTGCTAGGATTACAGGTGTGAACCACTGTACCCAGCAATATATATACCACATTTTATTAATCCACTCATGAAATCATGGGCACTTGGGTTGATTCCAAACCCTTGCAATTGTGAATTGTGCTGCAATAAATATTCTAGTGCAGGTGTCTTTCTGACAAAATGACTTCTTTTCCTTTGGGTAGATACCCAGTAGTGGGATTGCTGGATTGAATGGTAGGTCTACTTTTAGTTTTTTGAGAATTCTCCATATTGTTTTCCATAGAGGTTGTACTAATTTGCAGTCCCACCAACAGCGTATAAGCATTCCTTTCTCTCTGCATACACACCAACATCTTTTCTGGACTTTTTAATAAAAGCCATTCTAACAGGGGTAAGGTGATACCTGATTGTGGTTTTGATTTGCATTTCCCTGATGATTAGTGAAGTAGAACATTTTTCATGTGTTTGTTGGCCATTTGTCTATCTTCTTTTGAAAAAGTTCTGTTCATGTCTTTTGCCCACTTTTTAATGGGGTTGTTTTTTTCTTACTGATTTGTTTGAGTTCTTTGTAGATTCTTGAGATTAGCCCATTATTGGATGTATAGTTTGTGAATATTTTCTCCCATTCTGTAGGTTGTGTATTTGCTCTGTTGATTTTTTCTTTTGCTGTGCAGAAGCTTTTTAATTTAATCAAGCCCCATTTATTTATTTTTGTTGTTGCCGTGATTGCCATTGGGATCTATTTCATAATTTTTTTGCCTCGTCCGATATCTAGAAGAGTTTTCCCTACATTTTCTTCTAGAATTCTTATGGTTTCATGGTTTACTTTTCAGTCTTTTATCCATTTTGAATTAAGTTTTGTGGGTGGTGAGAGATAGGGGTCCTGTTTCATTCTTCTGCATGTGGTTATCCAATTTTCCCAGTACCCTTTATTGAACAGGGAGGAACAGTGCTTTTAAAAGCTACACAGTACTTGTTTTATTACTGTATCTTTGTGATTTTATTATGAGAACTGTTATTGTAAGAACTCTAATTTGCGCAATTCTGTTCTTAGGTCTTTTTAAGATCGTGGCTGATAAAACTCCATATCTTACTATGGAAGAAATTACAAGGACCATTCATATTGGAACAAGTAGACTAGGGCATCCTTGCTTCTATCATCAGAAGGATATAAAACTACAGAATCTCACCATAAAGCAGGGGGAGCAAATCATGCTCAACTCAGTTGAAGAGATCGATGGAGAAATAAGGGTGAACTGTGGAGTAGTAAGGAATCATCAAAATCACTCATTTACCCTGCCTTTGTCACAAGAAGGAGAATTCTATGAATGCGAAGATGAACATATTTATACACTAAAAGAGATTGTCGATTGGAAGATTCCCAAGAACAGAACACGAACTGTGAAACTTACAGATTTTTCAAGTAAATGGGACTCAACAAATCCATTTCCTAAAGACTTTTGTGGTACTCTGATTCTCAAGCCTGTTTATGAAATTCAAGGCGTGATGAAGTGTGAGTATCCACTGAGAATGATGGTCTATGAGCACAAGCATTGCAGGGTTTGGAATACAGAAAAGGTTTTAGGGCCTGAGGAATGGGACTCTGTCTCTATTTCATCTATTAAGCCTCTGAGAGTTAGATTCCTTATCTATCAATTAGCAAACCACATATCTATTGCAAGAATCAAATTGAATGATGTATATACAAGTATACTGTAAACTGGTGCTATCCAAAGGTAAGATGCTGTAACTATAAGGTACAGACAGATTAAAATACTAATTCATTTTTATTACTGCCTGTTAAAATGTGGTTTAAAAAGAGCTCCTTTTTAGAATATAACATAATTGGTTAGAATGAGTCTGTCTTGTATGGAGTTGGTCAAAAAAGAGCTAAGAATGCAAAGTTTCCTTAATTTTCCCTTTAATCCTATTTTTATGACAACCTTTTTTTTCTCGGCCACCCATCACTGGTTATAAATCTCTGTTAGCTCAGAGTCTCTCTGCCTTAAGGGAAAATGATATGATGAATCAATTTACACATAGGTGTGTTTTAATGTGCAATCTTCATAGAATTATTTGCAGTTTAAAATAGAAATATCTAGAGATAGCTTCATTGCCCCCAGTACCAAAAGGTACTAAACATTCAAATTTTCAAGATTCTGGCACATAAGTAGGCAAGTAGTAGAGCAAAGAGTTCTGAACTTGGAGTCCTGTGTTCTAATTCTAGGTCAATAACTTAATAGGCTTTGAATAAGCCATTTAAACTCCCTGTGTTTATGCAAAGGAAATGATGATACCCTTTTGCCTTCCTGTTGGAGTTGTTTAGAGAGAGAAAAAAGGTGTTATTAAGGTACCATTATATAATAGTCTTGTGAACATAAAACAGTATGTAAAAATATTTGGTCAAAAGGAACCTAATTAGATATCTCAAAATCTATCCCTGCTCCTATCAATACTGTTGGTCACATATACAATTATGAAAAAATAGATTTGAATCTTTTGTCGGGTTTTAGAATTGTGTGTTAAATTCTGTCACATGCAAATATTCAACCAGAATTTCATTTTTAACTAAAAGTATAAGGAAGAAATACCACTCAAGATTATTGTTAATATTAAAAAAAAATTGAGGGCCGGACGTGGTGGCTCATGCCTATAATCCTAACACTCTGGGAGACCAAGGCAGGAGGATCGCTCGAGGTCAGGAGTTCAAGACCAGCCTGAGCAAGAGTGAGATCCCATCTCTACTAAAAATAGAAAGAAATTAGCTGGACAACTAAAGATATATAGAAAAAATGAGCCAGGCATGGTGGTATATGCCTGTAGTCCCAGCTACTCAGGAGGCTGAGGCAGAATTGCTTGAGCCCAGGAGTTTGAGGTTGCTGTGAGCTGGACTGACACCACAGCACTCTAGCCCAGGCAACAGAGCAAGACTCTGTCTCCAAAAAAAACAACAAAAAAATTGAGGCCACAGCAAATTTTAGATCTCACGTTAATGTTCTTTTAGCTATCCCAAAATGTGCAGTTGAAATGGGTAGTTGAGTTTTCTTTGATTTTTATAAATAATTGAAAGCATTTTCTCAATTAAAAATTTGTTACCTTTTAAAACTATTGGCATTTCTTATCTATCGCATGGTTGTAAATGAGACAGAATCTAAGCAAGGGGGTAAGGTAGTTACAACAGTTAATAAATTTAGATTAGAGACCAAGAAAGGCTCCTCTGAGGAAGTGGCATTTTAGCTGAGACTTGAAGGATGCATAGGAGAGATAGGCAAAGAAGGAGGCAACAAGTTTGGATGAAGCGGGGGCAGTATGTGGGAAAGCAGGTAAGTGGGAGGTTGGAGCTCGACCATAGCTGGAGAGAAACAGGAGAGGGCAGATTGAGACAAAAATATGAAAACATGAAACAGGGAGTGGACTCAACCATGGAGGGTCTTGAAATGTATGCTAAGCGTTTGAAATTTTCCCTAAGGGCAAATCAACAAAGGGCTTTCTGCTGGGAGGAACAAGGACAGAGGAGGGTAGTGAGGGCAGTTGGGCCTCTGTGGCAGGGTACTGGAGGTTAGTACAGTAGAGACATCCGTGGGAAAGACAGAGAATTGTAGTTGGGCTTAATGGCTATTTAAGAAGTACAATCGGCAGAATTTGGAGGTCTACTGGAAGGGGAAAAAAGTCAACCTGATTTCTGTCTTGATCTACTGGTTGGATGGAGGTACAGTTTGTTAAACATACACATCAAAAGAGCAAAGGATATTAACAGAATTGTTTAGGTAGACTTAACTATGGCTTTCTCCTAACCAAGACCCTGAAAAAAAGCCTTTGTTTGAAATAATATCCTTTACAAAATGTTTTAGTCCAATTTTCATCCTTTAATGATATTAAAATTTAACTTTTATTTTAATTTATTCTGAATCTTTAATTTCTTAAGGATTATTTTGAACATTGGTTCTTATTTTACAACCATTTCAGGAAAGATGCTGTATGAGACTGGTTTCCACACATACTCACAGCAGAATAGTCCCTGAAAATATAGGATGGGTGTCCACCACGAATACCTAACTTAAAAAATTCTTGTTGTAGGTATTTTTTTTTCCCTAAATATAAATTGCACACCATGTTTTGTATCCATGTGGTCTTGTTTTTTATTATTCTTTCTTATACTGAAGATTCAAACTTGCCTGGACTCAAGAGATGTTGCTAAATTGCTTTCCATAGGCCTTGAGTGTCAGGCACAGTGCAAATCCTTCTTGGCTTGAGTCCTTTCTTTCTAAAGTGATAAGAAAAAGAGCAGGTCTGAGCCAGGGATAGGAAGTTTTATAGAAATCTTAGGGGAAAGAGCAAGATGAAAAAAGACTGAGAACTACAAGAAGCTATGAAATATTGATTTGCTACAAAAAGAACATAGTAAATAAGTAGAGACAAGAGAGAATAGAATATAAGATATTCTACTCCTATTACTGTTGTTTAACATGTTATTAATAGGAAATTTAGTCTTTATAAAAAAAGAAAAGTATCATTCAGTGTTGAAATGAAACACCTGCTCCTGGAAACTCTTGGCAAAAGTCCCTGTAATAGGCCTAAAACCCTGCTAACCCTCATCATGCATTTAATAATTTTTCAAAAATTATCCCTCTTTGGAAAATAGATATAAATAACAGTCTAAACCTCTAACTGCTAGTCTTATATAAGTCATTTCATGATGTATTTCTGCTTTTCACAGGAAGATAAAATTCATATTACCATAGTAAATGGAATGCATAATATTTGCAAATGGAAAATTGAGTCAGTTATTTAAATTTGCTTCAACAAGCCAGAGGTCTTGACCATTAAAACTTTTTAAATAGTGCTATGTTTTGACATATAGGTTGACAATTATCTTTTCAGTAACTGAAAATTTCAGAGTTGTACAGCTCCCTTTCCTCTTAGAAGAAAACCTCAATGCCTCCCAAAATTTGGGGGTATGTTTTTTTTGCTCAGATATATAAAAATCATTTCATTTTATAACCAGAGGGCTGACTGATCACACAAGTGAAAAGTGGTATCAAAAATGTAGTATGTGAATATTCTATAATAGAGATAAAAGGATAGCAGAAAAAACACGTTGGTCTTTACTATTTAATATTCTGAGACTTCTTTTTCTCATTTAATTTTAAAAAATAATTTCAACATTTATCAAAGTCAAAAAAGTCAAATAGTAGTAAAAAACTATAATAATCAGCAAACCTTGTCCCCTTGACACAAGGGCCAAATTTTCCTCATAGTTTGCTATTCTAAGGTAATGCCTTTAAATAGTTTCCCCCCGTTTTCTGGCACATTTCCAAATAATAGAGAAATATTGCTATTTTTCAAGTCGTTGACTTTAGATAGTAACTTTTGACTTCTACATATGGCAATGAAGATTTAATGCTTTTATATTCTTGCTTCCCCTTCTCCGTTCTCTCAGTATACAGTAAGTTATAGTTAAGCATTAGTATTTTCATCATTGTAACAATTTGCTGCTCAACTAAGTGGTATATAATTCCATTTCTGCATAGCTGTTTCTCTGTTATGATGACCCTATTGTTTTCTTTGCTTGAATTTCTTCAATCCTCCCTAAGTCTTGGAGTATTTTCCAACATCTCTGTAATAAAAAGCTACTCAATGCAATTTTCCACAGAGCCCAAGCTTTCAAGAATCTGCCTTTTCTATTATTTTTTTTTCCTGAAAGTACCCCTTCCAGAATTCTCCATTTTCATGTTCCAGTCTGAATTCATTGCTGTCTGGACTGACCGCATAGGTACTGTCCCGAGACTTCCTTCTAAAATCATCCTGGTGGTTCCCTTTTGACTTGCTTCTGTGTTACCTAGCTGTTTCTGGCGTTGAGTATCTAGCTATTTCCAGAATCTAATAACTAGCCCCATCTTTCTTGATTTTCTTTGAATTTTGATGGATTCTATTCCCTGCTTGCTTCTCGAGAAAGGTGTGTAGGATACTAAATACAGTAATTAATAAAGTTAATTAGAGAAGTTACACATTTGAAAAATGTTTATTCTACATGCTCATAAGATTGATAGTTTGGCTACTTATAGAATTCCAGGTTGAAGATAATTTCCCCATGGAATTTTAAAAGTTTAGCTTCTTTATCTTCTATCTTCCAGCGTTGCCTTTGCGGGGTTATCCACGGTATTCTGAAGTTTACAGGAATGTGCTCTGTGGTGGGTCTGTCCTCTCATTGTGATGGCAGTTTTCAATCTGGAAATTTAGTTTCTTCATTTCTTGAATAATTTCTTTGATTATGTCCTCTCAATTATATTTTCTCTTCTCTCTTTAACTTCTAATCTCATATTGAAGCTCCCGTACTGATCTTCTATGATTTTTTTCTTTTCTATTTTATGCCTCCTTGTGTTTGGTTTACCTTCAGGGAAAATTTCTTAACTATATCTCCAGCCGTTTTAATGAATTTTTAATTTCAGCTATCATATTTTTAATTTCCAAGAGTTATTTCTTATATCACTTTATATATTTCACTCTGTTCTTGTTTTTAGAATGTAATATCTCATTTCTCTGAGAATATCTTAGAATTTTTTAAAAGTTTTCTATTGTTCCCAGCATTTATCTCCCTCCTTTGGGATTCTTTTTTTTTTTTTTT
>RJWJ010028537.1:0-21325 GCA_004363605.1 Indri indri | reverse complement strand
GTTGAGATTATTTACATCTGTTGTATCTGAAATACTTTCTCTTAACTTCCCATTCAGTGATGTCACTTGGGAAGCTTGAAATCAGCCACAGTGGGTGTATTTACATTGGGGAAATTGCGAATGTGACAAAGCAGGTTTTTTTCTCTGTAGGAGCTTGTTGTGAAACATTTATTAGCACACCACTAATGCTACCATCAGACCAACTGAGAATATTTTCAGCAAGGCAACACTCACCTTTTCTGTAGGGTTACTCTAGTTATTCTCTCTGCAGTTTTATTTCAGCTATTAGAATCCTGGTATATTGTATCCTACTCTTTAATTATAAAAATTTTTTTTCTCCAAGTTGCCTTGCCAGGTGATTGTACCTAGAACTGACCTCCAGCAGAAAGACAGGAAAAAGCGACTTGAAAAAGCTGTCCTTACAACATGGTTCCAGGGGAAGTAATGCATAGTCACCATGCAGTTTGACAGGCTTAAATTAACGATTTGACTTTTCTCTAGAAAAGATGAAATCTGAGATGGTCTGTACCAGTGTTGAATCTCATGTAGAAGATTTGCAATGAGAGACAGTGAAAAGATAAAAGGAGATGTTTCTGGTTTTTGTATGTTTGGTTTGTGTGAATATTAGAAAAAATTGGAGCTTGTTCCCTCCTTCCCCACTGCCACCCTTATTTTAATAAAATACCATGTGTAGATCATCTAGAGTTTGCTATTTTGAGAATTTCTTTTATGACTCATTCAGCTCTCCAGTGGGTCTCCTGACTTTAGTTATGTTTTCTTTCTGGTTTTCCTCTGAGAGAGAAAAGTTCAGAGTATACAAGGAGAGATGCCACATATCATATAAATGTGACACATGTGTATGAGTGTGTGATAACTGTAAAATGATAGTGCACTATTAAAATCTCCAGATACCAGGGACCTTTCAGTGGGCTCTAAATGATGGATTGTGGATATACAAGATGAAGTTAGATAGGCTTTAGAAGACTCTACATTCATGCAAATCATATTAGAAGGTAATATTTTTAAAAACAATGTTATATATTCCTTTAGTATTTTCTTTTTGTTTTCCAAACATTCTTCTTTCTTTCTTATCTCTATAATTTTTTTTTTTTTTTCGAGACAGAGTCTGGCTCTGTTGCCTGGCTCTGTGTGCCATGGTGTCAGCCTAGCTCACAGCAACCTCAGACTCCTGGGCTCAAGCGATCCTCCTACCTCAGCCTCCCAGGTAGCTGGGACTACAGGCACACGCCACTGTGCTTGGCTAATTTTTTCTATGTGTATATATTTTTAGTTGTCCAGATAATTTCTTTCTATTTTTAGTAGGAGACAGGGGTCTTGCTCTTGGTCAGGCTGGTCTCGAACTCCTGACCTTGAGCGATCCTCCCGCCTCGGCCTCCCAGAGTGCTAGGATTACAGGCGTTAGTCACCGTGTCCGGCCTATAATTTTTAATATGCGTAGATAATGTTGTGAATCCTTGTCCCCTTAAGTCTTTCCTAGTCATGGAAAGCATGCTGAGTGTCAGGTGTTTCATAAAGGTAAACAGGCAAGTGCCTTCAGATGATACAATTGTTAAACATAGCAAAGGGGCATGCTATGTATTATTACATTCGCTTAGTATTCCAAGAAATATTTTAGGGAAAAGATGTCTATATTAAGAAATCAGAGCCCTGTTGGTTTTTCCAAGTAAATGAAGAATGCTCTGAGCCTGCATTCTTGCTAGCGCCATTATAAATGAATTAGAGGTGGTGATACAGCTGGTTCTGTTGTCCCTCACAGCTCCAGGCCAACCCCTTTAGTTACAAGGTGTTTTATAATCCTCCTGGCTATTCACATAATGAATTGCAAGGCTTCTTTGAATTCCCATGTACTTAGGTTTAATTTTCCCAGCCCTGCTTTCTTCCCCACACATCACAGGCCTTCTAAATACATACCCACTGCTGCGCAGTGACATTGGTGGGAGGGGAGACATCCTCTGGGAACAGTCGCAAGCCTCCAAGCAGCTGATACTGTGGAAGAAATGGAATAGCACTGGGGCAGTTTTAGTTCTTTAAGTAGTCCCTGAGTAAGGCCTTGATGTCATGTAGGTAAGTTCACTTCAGAACACACAGAATCTTTATTGGAATTTGTACATTCATCTCTCACAGCTGTGGAGAGTTTAGACTAATCACAGCTCTCACTGGGATACTATCATCTTGGTAATTTGAAAAAGGATCAGGAGCCTGCAGGCTTGGAACATCTTGAGAAAACTCTGGCTCTGAAATACATCATCACATATGGGGGACACCACTTGCGGCATCATCGCAGAGAGCTTAAGAATGCTGAAATCAAGCATTTCTCTGGCGTGATTTCAAATAGCTTGAGAAATCTGAGAACTTTTTTTTTTTTTAACTGCAAAACAGATTCTTTCCTCTTCCATCAACCCTGTTGCTGTCAATGTGTCCAGTGTTAGGTGCCAGAAATGAACATAGCCTCTTAATGTTAACAATGCCAAGGTTAACACGGCCGCCAGGGGCTCTCTCAAGAATCTGTTATGGTGTATTTTGACCCACAGACACGTTCTGAAGGCGTGCACCTCCTTAGTGTTTCTAGTCTCAGTACATTTCTCTTCAGCAGCCTGGATAAAACCTGTCACTTTTTGCCAGATCTTCTCATGCTTTGGGGCCCCTCAGACACCATTTTTCATTGACCCCATGTGTCCATATGGTAGGGTTAGGTTCAAAGTTGGCATTTGGGAAGCAGCTTCTGACAGCACAGAGGCCCAGTGAACCATAGTCATTTGTTCAAAAGGCCAGGATTCGCAGATGTGCTCTAAGAGTGTAATATAATTTTTGACCCCACCCAAATGGATATTTTATCACCATCCACATAGCAACCAACATACAGATCAGCCAGAGGAGGCAAGTGCTAATATATGTGGCTCAAACCAGTCAACCCTCTAAGGAGTCGGTAGTTCAGCCTCTTTTGGAGACTTTCACATTAAAACGTTCCTTTCGATTCCACAGTTCTGTGAGTATAGCTCCCTCTTACTCTCTATTTCGTATCATTTTTTTGCTTTACGATTTTTAATCTCCGGAAAGTTAAATCTGATTCAAGAAAAAGAAAAGAAAAAAAGATCAGCTGGGGAAACATGGGAGTGAGTAAGAATTTCAGCCAGGCATTATAATGAAAGCAAAGTGAGAACCAAATTGACAGAGGTGATTGGAAAGGTCTCACAGGCCTGGGCTGAGGTTTGGTGCCTATCAGACTTCCATTTTCCTCAACTGGCCATAGTGCCTCTTAAGGAGGAACCCAGGGTTTGAGGCAGACCAATTTGCTCTGTTTTTCTTAGTAACCTTTCCATGTGTCAACCAATCTTTATGGCTTTAAAAAGGTACCTGTTGGTATCTACCTTAAAACGAACTGTCCAAGGAAGTTTGGGGGCTGGAAAGGACCTTAGTGATTATGTATCAAACTCTTTTATCTTACAGATGAAGCAATCAAGACCAGAGAAGTGAAATAATTTAGAAATTCTTAGATTATTCAGAGATTTTTATTCTAGCCGTTCATTGCAGAATCTTATTACCATGCTGCTTATTCTGGATAAGACTATGTCTAGTGGCCATAAAATTGATGATACGAACTTAATATCAGGTCACCATATTTTAGAATCCTTTCATGCCTGCATTGACATTATTAATAAAAATACCTCTTATCCTCTCAACTTGTTTAAATCTGATGGCCTTTGCCACTCTAATGCATCCACAGCTCTGTAGATTAGTAATCTAGACCTCATGTTATGTATTAAGACACAAGCTTCTGAAGGACAGGAACTATGACTCTTGTATATTTGTTTCTCCTATACTGCCTAGGAAGGGAGGGAGAAGTGTGGCTTTTGAGAACGTCTAAATTGAAATCCCATTATATACTATTTTTGGAGGGTCAGGAAATCCCCACTGTATTGTAATAATGATGCTGAGTCTAAGACTTGTGAGTCAGAAGTCTGTAGCTATAGTAAGTTCTTCCTTTCCCTAATTCTCCTTTCTTACTATTTAATAACACGGGCACAGAATATCTGTTCAAGTCACAGAAGCTCTTGGCCGAAGGAGTCTCCCTGAGCACACAATGAGGTCTTAGTTCCAGAGAGGATATGGGAGCTGCAGAGGGCCCAGAGTGGACGGTGAGCTTCGTACCCCAGAGCTGGCCTGTGAAGGAAGCTAACTAGTGTTCCCAGGTCCTTGGGCAGATTCCTTCCATAGCAGGAGCAACATATTTTCTGACCTTTTGTGTTTTTCCCTTCTGAAACTGACATCTCCAACTACGTGTGTCTGGGTTCTAGAAGACATTTGTCATTTATTGCCAAAACATCACTGACAGCTCTGTCAGTTTCTGTTTGCCCTACCTGGCTGTAGCTACTGAATATTCCACCTGCAGGATCAACCCCATTGGCCCTGAGCTATAGACTACTTGCTCTTTCCCATCATGGTTAGGTCTGGAATTGGACTGGATGGCCTAGGTTTGGTGTCCATGGAGCAAAATGCCACATTTCTGTCTTCCCCATGAACTCCTGTGGATGGCCTTCCCTTCTACCTTTAGATTGAACTCCACTTCTATCCTTGGATTGAAATTTTGTCCAAACCCCAAAGCCTTGTCCAGGGTTATAGCAGTTTCCCAGGGCTGCCATAACAAATCATCACTTAAAACCACAGAAATTTATTCTCTCAGTTCTGGAAGCCAGAAGTCTGGAATCAAGGTGGGAGCAGGACCACACTCCTACCAAAGGCTCTAAGAAAGAATCTGCTCCTTGCCTCTTCCAGCTGCTTTCTGGTGGCTGTTAGAAGTCCTTGGCGTTCCTTGGCTTGTAGCCACATCTCTGCAATCTCTGCTTCCATCTTCACATTACCTTCTCTTCTGTGTGTTTATTTTATAAGGATTCAAGTAGTTGCATTTAAGGCCTACCCAGATTATTCAGGATAAGCTCCTATTTTTAAGATCCTTAACTTAGTCACATGTATACTCTTTTTCCAAATAAGATCACATTGGTAGGTTTTAGGGATTTGATGTGGATATCTTTTTGGAGGCCATTTTTCAGCCTACCTCGAGGGCCCTGACTAATTCCAGGTCTGCCCCGGCCTCTCTTCCAGGGGGATCAGCCCTTTGTCTCTCTTAGTCCTGACTGAAGTTATGTTTCAACTTCAATGAGTCTGTCTGGAATCAAATTGTTCCCCGTTTGACTATGATTATCTCCATAGCTCACATATTGTTATTGCCTTGCTGGCCCTTCAGTTCCAGCCCCCTGGGTATAAGTGCCAGACTGGACTAGATGCAAGCTTGCCTTTAAGTACTACGATTTATCCTGATGGACTCCATTTCCACAAATAAGCCCAAGGTTGGGTCAGTTCTCTTAGCCTGAGCCATGGAATGGTTTCCACCTTCTTGGTAGCCTGGCATTGAAGTCTGTGCATGCCTTTGGGCAATGACTGTGTTGGGTATAGTACTGTCATATCTATAATATAATTTACTGTATACTTACTATATTCTGAGCTCTTTATAAAACTTATTTAATCATTATAGCTGAAGAAATAGGGGCAGAGAGATAAAGTTATTTGCCCAAGGTCAGACAACCTGGGTTTTGCAATTGAGTTTGACTGTAAAATTCATGTGCATTTTACAATGCTGTACTATACTTTACATGTTTTTATTATTTATCTTGTTATCTCTCTTTCTTCTCATTAAAATAATATAACAAAACTGAGGTGAGGGCAGCAATTAGCTTTATTTGATTTTTCTAATTACTTATGAGGACTTGGCAGACAAATTTACTCAACTAGACAACTTAATTCTTAGATTCTCATATGTGGGGGATCTTTCCAATTCAGGGTCTATGAATATGCATAAGTTTATAATACCCTTGCAGTTTGCATTAGTCTACATTTATTGTAATTCCCCACTGTATGTAGAATCTGTTTGTATTCTCTTAACATTCTTCATTAACAGCCTGTATATACAGAGAAGATAAGACATGAGTGTGAAGGAAAATACCAACAAGTTCAATCAGCCAGAAAAAGTTTAAAAGTCTGTATTTCAAGAGAGAAGTCATACTCTGAACTTACACACTGGCCTCTGACCGAAATCCAGAACAATATCCATCCTCTAAGTACAGTTAGACTGAAGCTCTTAGAACTGAAGGGTATTCAGTCTCTTGGCCTTCTTAGCCTTGATTTTAGCTCCAGCCCTCTTAGTATGTTATGAACTTGGATGAGACATTGAACCTTCTTGTTTTTCAGTCTCCTTTATCTGTAAATTGTGGCTAGTAAATACTTGATGTGCTTACTGTGCCTTAGCTTTTCTATGGTATGATAAACTAAAATAAATTTTAAAAAGATTGTTTTCTTAATCTAAAGGAAACATAATTTAATGAAAGGCAATGCATTTTCACATGACTTTAGAAGTCACATGGGGCTGGATTTCAATCTCATTTCCTCCATTTACTAGCCCAGGGTGGGGGTATTTGAAAACATTGTTTATCTTCTCTGACTGTGAAGTTCTTCATCTGTTAAAAAAACAGGTATAAGTAATTCAGTACTTACTTGGCAGGGATGTTCTGAGGGCTGAGTGGGAGCCTAAGGTAGAGGCAACAGAATTTCAAAGCTACTGAGAGAGAGCCAGGGTGACCTCTAAGAATAAGCCCAAGAGGAAAAGATCATCCTCAACTCTGGACTTGCCTAACATGTTCTCTCCAAAGCCAGGATGCTGCTTTGCAGTAGATAGATTACTGGACCAAGCAGAGAGGAGTTATTAATTGTTTCATCACTTTAAAACAAACCCATACACCAAAGACTTGCTTGAGCCTTGGGGAGGAGTGTAAGATAGCAGTTAAACCTCCTAATAGTAGAGGAAGTAGGTGAGCAAGTCAGAAGGGGCTTTTGGGGGATCTCTGCTGAGGTCAGAGAGAACAGGTGATGCTTTATAGGTCTATTCAGATTTTCTCTTTCTTCATGTATTGGTCTTGGTAGGTTTTGTGTTTCTAGGAATTTTTACATTTTGTGTAGGTTATCCAATCTGTTGGCATGTAATTGTTCATAGTGTTCTTATAATCCTTTTAAATGCTGTAAAATCAGTATTTATATCCTCACTTTTATTTCTGATTTTAGTAATTTGAGTCTTCTCTCTTTTTTCTTAGTCCATCTAGCTAAAGGTTTATCAATTTCTTTTATCTTTTCAAAAAACTAAATTTTGGTTTTATTGATTTTCTCTTCTCTATATTATGTTTGCTCTAATCTTGATTATTCCTTCCTTGTGCTACCTTTGGGTTTACTTTGTTCTTCTTTTTCTAGTTCATTGAGTTGTAAACTTAGGTTGTCGATTTGAGATCTTTCTTGTTTTTTATGGTAAGCATTTATAGCTAGAAATCTCTCCTTTGGCACTGCCTTCACTGTGTCATGTGTTTTGGTATGCTATGTTTTCATTTGCATCTGTATCTAAGTATTTTCTAATTTTCCTTATGATTTCTTCTTTGATCCATTGGTGAAGAGTGTGTTGTTTAATTTCCAAAAATTTGTGAATTTTCAGTTTTACTTCTGTTATTGATTTCTAACTTCATCCCATTTTGGTTGGAGAAGATACTTTGCATGATATCTATCTTTTAAAATCTATTGAGACTTAATTTGTGGCCTAACATATGGTAGATCCTAGAAAATATCCTACACTTATTTGAGAAGAATGTGTATGCTGTCGTTGGGTAGGGTGTTCTGTATATGGCTGTTAGATCTAGTTCGTTTATTGTGTTGTTTAAGTCCTCAGTTTCCTTGCTTATCTTCTGTCTGCTTGTTCTATCCATTATTGAAAGTAGGGTATTGAAGTGTCCAACTATTATTGTAGAACTGTTTCTTTCTTTCTTTTTGTCAGTTTTTGTTCAATGTATTTTGATGGTCTCTTGTTAGGTGTGTAAATGTTTATAATTATTATATGTTCTTGCTGTATTGAAATTTTTATTAACATATAATATCTTTCTTTGTCTCTTGCAAAAATTTTTTGATTTAAAGTCTATTTTGTGTGATATTAGTATAGCCACCCCTACTGTCTTTTGATTACTATTTGTGACAAATATCTTTTAACATCCTTTCACGTTTAAGCTATTTGTGTCTTTGGACCTAAATTGAGTTTCTTATAGGCAGCATATAGTAAGATCATGAGTTTTTACCCATTCCGATAATCTTTGTCTTTTGTTTGGAGAGTTTAATGGATTTATGTTTAAAGTAAGTACTGATAAAGAAGGACTTAGTCTGTCATTTTGCCATTTGTTTTCTGTATGCCTTGTTGCTTTTTTGTTCCTTATTTCCTATATTACTGTCTTCTTTTGTGTGTGTGTGTGTGTGTGTGTGTTTTGGTAGTGAAATGTTTAAATCTCTTTCTCATTTCCTTTTGTGTATATTTTATAGGTATTTCCTCTGGGCTTACCATGAGGATTGCATTTAACATCTTAAAGTTATAACACTGTAATTTGAATTTATACCAGTTTAACTCAGTAACATGCAAAAACTCTGCTCCTTTTCTGCTCCATCTCCACCTTTTTTGGCTGTTGATGTCACAAAATTATATCCTTATACATTGTGTGCCCCAAAACATAAATTGATAATTCTTTTAAGTGCATTAGTTTCTTAAATTGTGTATAGAGCAAAATGTGGAATTAAAACCAATTTACAATAATACAAGCTTTTAGACTAATAATTTAAAAATGTATTAGTCTCTTAAATTATGTAGAAAACAAAAAGTGGTGTTACAAACCAAAGTTATAATAATACTAGCTTTTATAATTTCCCATGTGTTTACCTTTATTGAGATCTTTATTTAATTATGCAACTTCAAGTTACTGTCTAGTGTTCTTTCATTTACCTTGCTAGACTCCTTTGAGCATTTCTTACAGGGCAGGTCTAGCATTAATGAATTCTCTCACTTTTTGTTTATTTGGGAATACTTTAGTTTTCTTTTCACTTTTGAAGGATAGTTTTACTAAATAAAGGATTTTTGGTTGACTTTTTATTTTCTTTTAGCGTTTTGAATATATTAGCCCACTGCCCTCTGGTGTCCAAATTTTCTAATGAGAAATCTGCTGATAATCTTATTAAGGATCCCATATATGTGATATGTCACCTCTTTCTTGCTGCTTTCAAGGTTCCTTGTTTTTGTCTTTTGAAAGTTTGATTATATGTGTCTCAGTGTGGGGACCCTTTGAATTCATCTTACTGGAAATTTTTTGAGCTTCCTGGATATTTATATCAATGTCTTTTATCAAATTTGGGAAGTTTTCAGCAATTATTTCTTTAAATATTCTCTATCTCTTCTGAAACTTCTATAATGAATATTTTAGTCCATTTTATAGTGCTTTTTTTGGGGGGGGCTCTGTCTGTTTTTCTTTAGTCTTTTTTTTCTGTTTCTCAGACTCAATAATTTCCACTGTTCTATCTTTAAGTTCTCTGATTCTGTCTTCTGCCTGCTCAAATCTGCCTTTGAATCCCTCTAGTGATAATTTTTTATTTCAGTTATTGTACTTTTCAGTTCCAGAATTGCTTTTTATGTTTTCTATCTCTTTACTGATATCTTCATTTTGTTCATACATAATTTTCTTGATTTTCTCCACATTTTCTTTTAGTTCTTTTATCATCTTTAAGACAATTGTTTTAAAGTCTTTGTCTAGTAGATCTTCCATCAGGTCTTTTCCAGGGACAATTTCTATTATTTTTTTCCTACTGAATGTGCCATACTTTCCTATTTCTTAGAATGCCATGTGGTTTTTTTGCTGAAAGATAGACATTTGAATCTAATGTGCTAACTCTGGAATTTGGATTCTCTCCTTCCCTCAGAGTTTGCTGTTTTTTAAAAATAGTTTTTGTTTATTATTTTTGTTTTTGTTTTTTGATTGTTGCAGGCTGTCTCTGTGCCAAGGATCATCCAAAGTTGTAAACATAGTCTTCTCAAATCTTTTCTGAGCCTTCACCTTTCCCTAAGTGTGCATAGTTGCTTTCTAATTTTCCCTGTATATGCAGTTGTTTTGAAAGTGCTAGTCTTTAATGTCTGGCTCCCAAAAGGGAAAAAAGAAAGATGAAAGGAAGAAAAAAAGGGGGCACCAGCTCTTTAAATCCCCTGGAAGTCAGCTCTGCTGGAGGGGGTGGGACTTGCAACAATTTGGGGGAGGTGCAACGACAATGGTTACCTGCCTCTGTCTGCATCTCTGTGACCACAGACAATAGTCAGCAATCAGAGCACAGATCCTCAGTATTTCGAAGATAGAATTCTTTTTGCCTACTCTGGCTCCAGCAAGCTGTGTGCAGGTTGCTCCAGAAACATGTGCGCAGTTGCCTGCCATGAAGCTCATATATTTTAAATTTTATCAGAAATAAAATAAATGAAAATAATCCTTGGTTGACCTAAACCATTGACATATACATAAACTGCTCACGTAAGTGACCAACATGTGGCTGTTTTTTTAATCAGTGATACCAATGCTGTTAATGATTGTCATTTCCAGAACTATCTTGTATGTGTATGTACATGCATGCGTATGTGTACGTGCACAATAATTCTTGTATCAATATAGTGCAGAGGGAAATGAATTAGCAAAATAACAGTGGTATAGTTGTAAAATGAATCCTGCTTTAAGAGTACAGGATGGTGGTTTTGGGTCAGGCTCTGGACCTAGACCTCCTGAGTTTAAAACTCAACCCATTTATTAACTGGTCATGCTGTTTCATCTATTTAATATTCCTGTGCCTTTATTTACTCATCTGCAAAAATGGGGGCTAGTGATAGTACCTACATTAGTAGGACAATTACAAGAATTAAATGAGTTTATACATGTAAAGCACTTAAATAATACCCGGTTGGTACCTGTCAGTGGACCACTATACATCTGCTATGACCAGCTTTTCCACCCCAGGTATATACCCAACAAATATGGTACATGTTTGCCAAAAGAAAAGTACTAGAATGTTTATTGTAGCAGGATTGGTAAAATCCCCAAATTGGAAGCTGCCCAAATGCCCATCAACAGTAGAATGGATAAATAAATTGTAGTTTATTTATGTAGTAGAATATTATACTGTTATGAAAATGAACAAACTGTTATATACATGGGACGGCATGGATAAAACTCACAAACACAATGTAAAATGAAAAAAGCCAGATACAAGAGATTAAATACTGTAGGATTCCATTTATATAAAGTTTAAAACCAGGCAAAACTAGAAAACAGGATGACAATGACCTTAGTTGGAAAAATGACTAGAAAAAAGTATAAGGGAGGTTTCTGGGGTCATTCTAGTAATGTTGTTTCTTGTTGTAGGTACTGACTACATGGGTGTGCTCAGTTTATGAAAATTCACCAAACTATATACTTGTGATTTGTATATTTTTCTGTATGTAAATTGTTTTAAAAAGTTTTTTAAAAAGTATGTGGTGAATAGTAAATATATGAATAAATTGTATTCATATAATTCATATATTATTCCTATAATTCATGTAATATATAATTTATATAATATATTAGAAAGACTGGGTTTTGAATCCTGGCTCTGTGGTCATGGAGACTAGGAAGTCTCTTAAACTCTCCATTTTAGAATGGTAAACAGAGATAATGATACTTGCCTTAAAGAGATATTGGATGTTATTGAGAACTGGTGAGATGAGATTTTAAAAAATGGTACCAGTCTCTTTAATATCCAGCAACAGCCTTAGAGCATATTTTCATTATAATAGGAAAAAAAAATAACTTCAGTGCATCCCTTAGTTGTAAAAATGTAAGGCTAGCAGATACCTCTTATTCCTGGGCGAATATTATTAGGGGATTTTTGTTTGTGTTCTGACAAAGGTGGCCCCCTCACCGTGGCCCTTGGTGTATAGAACTGGTCCTGAGTAGGAGTTGGGCAATTTTGCCAAGTGGGCAAGGAGCCCCCTGGGAAGAAAGGGATAAAGTCCTTGACTCTCCTTTTTAGAAGGTTAATGTCATTAGTCTCTTTAGAGGGTTACTGTCATTAGACATTGATGTATTGAGATGGTCTGGACTGAAGTTTGTTGGAAAGAAAGAACACTAAGGGGTCTAGAATGGAATTCATCATGGAATGTCTGGCTTGGTAATCTGGATTCAGCACTGGGACTCAGTCAGGGTCTCATGGGGAAAGGGTAGTTCCTTCCTAACAGATGGCTGAGGCAGGGCCCTTCCACACCCAGCCAGCTGGGCACAGTTTCATGCTTAGGGATGACAACTGAGCAAATGCAGTGACTGAAAAGTATAAGTGCAGGCACAACTGTGCCTTGTGAGCAGCAAGGACATTTCCATAGCAAGGATGATCAGTCATTGGGCTGGTAGGACCAGTGGTTGTATGCCATGAAGTACCACCAAAGCAATGGTGCTGGTGGGTTCATAGAACTTTCTGGTTATTTTGCTGACCTGGCATTTGAAAGTATTAATATAATTGACTCTTTGGAACTGAGAAAGGCCCTAGGATGCTGGACCATGTGGGGATGGAGTATTGGGAAAGGACTCAAGGAAGGAATACTAGACTTCCTGATAATAAGGTCTTTGGGCCTCAAGCAATCCACTAGAATAATAAAACAAATGAAACACTACTTGTAGTGTTAACTAAAAAAAAAATTAATGAAGTTTATACTTTAGAAAAAGAAGAGTTTTATTTGTCATAAAAGATAGCAACCTGTTGGGCGGCCATTCCAGCAGGTTGGGAAGCAGAGCCCCGGCCAGAAGCCAGGCACTCGTGCTTCAAAGAAGAGACAAAAGGAACATGATTTTATACTGATCAGGGTGGTCACATATTCATATTCAACAAGGTATAGGAGTAGTCATGAGTATTTATGAATGGAAATCATATGCATGTAGTTGGGTTTTATCTCTCCCATCCTGTCATGCCTGGGAACTCATTTTTAAGAGTTCTGGGATCCCTGTGGCCCAGAGGGGTCCATTCAATTAGCAGAGAGCTAGGATTTTGTTTTTAGTTTATAGTACTATAAACTGTTGAAATTTACATCCTGGCTAATTCAACAGCTGTCACTTATTGCACACTTACTATAATATGTATCTGGCATGGAGACTGCTCTCTCTCGTCTACCAAAATTGTTCTCTCCTTCTTCCTAGACATGTGACTAGACTCCATTTGCCAGCCTCCCTTGCATTAGATGTGTCCCTGTGACCACATTCAGAGCAGAAACACTGTGTGTGACACTTTTGGGCTTAGGCCTCAGGACGATAGAAGTATCTCCTCATGTTCTCCTCCCCTGCTGCTGGTTGGAACCCCACAGTAATCCAGCTTTGACCAGGCAGATGCTAGCAACGTCCTAGGGGATGACAAAGCAACACAAAGGAAGGAATCTTGACAGAATGATTGTGTGGAGTTGGGCTTCCCTGCTACCCTGGACTGTTCACCCTGGAACTGTTTGTTATGTGAGGAAAAATAAGCTTCTTTGTCCTCTAAGCTTGCATTTCTCCAACTTTAGTGGGAACAAGAATCACCTGGGGGGCCCGGCGCGGTGGCTCACGCCTGTAATCCTAGCACTCTGGGAGGCTGAGGAGGGCGGATTGTTCCAGCTCAGGAGTTTGAGACCATCCTGAGCCTGAGCAAGAGTGAGACCCCATCTCTACTAAAAATAGAAAGAAATTGGCCAAACAACTAAAAATAGAAAAAATTAACTAGGCATGGTGGCGCGTGCCTGTAGTCCCAGCTACTCAGGAGGCTGAGGCAGGAGGATCGCTTGAGCCCAGGAGTTTGAGGTTGCTGTGAGCTAGGCTGACGCCACGGCACTCTAGCTCGGGCAGCAGACTGAGACTCTGTCTCAGAAAAAAGAATCACCTGGGGGTCTTGTAAAAATGCAAATCCTGATTTGGTACGTCTTGAATTTCTGCATTTCTGACAAGTTCCTAGGTGATGTTAATGCTATTGGTATAGGATCTATAGTTTAAGTTCCTCCCCCAGGAATTCTGATTTAATTGGTTGGAGTGGGGTCCAGGGAGAAGGAACTAAAACAAACTCCAAATACCAAAATCCTCTCCAGGTGATTCCTATCTACACCAGGGTTGCAACCCACTGAGGGGCGGGACATTTTCTGAAGATGGAAAGATCCAGTTCCTTTCCTGATGCCCCTAGAGGAGGAGGTGATTCCCTTTAGCTCTTCTAAATAGCTTGTCATCCTGTCTTCTCATTAGCCACTTATGGATAATGCTTCTGCTGGGAGTACTTGTCTTTTTCTTAAACTTCATTTCAGTCAGAAACTTCTTTTATGTCATCTTCTTTTTTGACATCTTGATTTGGATGTTGAGCTTTGTCTTTGAACGCAATTAATTCAAGATGGCGATGTATAGATGTTGACTCTTCCCAAAATCTGCCTTTAGTGACGGCATATCAATCATTTAATCTTAAACACTGCAGCAGCAGTCTAACTTGAGGTTTCAGCCTTAAGACAGATGCTCATCATTACTGAGATGGATGATATAATAATTAAACTACTATTTTATGCAATTGGTTTCACCTGAAGGTTCCAAGCCTTAAGAACATCTGGTGGCAATTTGTTATCACAATATTATTTTGCATTTATTAATTGTTGATAATACACTAAGTGTCATACAGTATACAATCCCTGCTCAGAGGCCCAGAGAAAGGGCAGCTATAGCCCAATAGAGAGAAAATGAGACTTACAACAGATTAGGATTTTTCCTAAAAATCTGTTCTATCTAGGTTAGTTGAAACTTTATGCTTTTGAAAAAAGGTACCATTTGTTTAAAGTGAAGTTTACAAAATATTTTTACATAGATTATCTAATTTAATCTTCACCCTGGCCTTGCTGCATTGTGATTTAATCAGCAGCAAGCAACAGAAAATCTGACTCAAACTGCATTAGACAATAAGGAAAGTATAACATGTCTTAACTTTAAAATCCAGAAGTGCAGGAGTTTCAGGGTTGTTAATCAGCAGCTTGGTGAAGAATCAGGTAATTTTCTCTTTCTACTCTGTCATCTAGGGCATCAGCTCCATCCAAGGCTACTTTCTCTCATGGTAGTAAGAGCTCTGTCAGTAACAACTGGCTACTCATGTCATTAGCTCACAAGAAGGAAAATACCTTACTCAACCATGGAAGAGAAGTCCTCCTCTCCTGATTAGTAAGTTTAGGTAATGTGTACATTTTACAGAGGGGTGACCTATAGTGACCTGCTGGGCTCCTGAACCAAGTCTGGTAAGGAAAGGTAAAAGTCCTATGATGGCCTAGACCAGTCAGGATCCACTCATGGAGCTGGGATGGAGTCATTTTTTTCCAGAGTGTTATTGAGCCGGTGGATGAATGAACAGTCAGGACTCTGTTAGGAAAGAAGCAGGAGGAAACAGATGCTGGAGAACTCAACAGGGTCCACTCCAAGTATATGGTGCTAATTGACAGAGGAAAAACCTGGGGGTTATGGAAACTAAATAACTACTCAAGGTCTCACAGTTAGATGGGTGGCAGAATGGAGAATTCTAATTACAAATCTGTTGCCCCTCTTAGAGATAGTACCACCCATGACAATTCACAAAACAGAGATTTGTCTGTGGTACCTCCCTTTCCTCCTCCTCCTCCTCTCTTCTCTGCTTCCCCTTACATTTTCGGGAGAAAAAGGCACTCACTGGCATGAAGATACCAGTTTCTGCAGTGTCATGAAGCCTGGAACCTTGGGCACGTGATTTCATTTCTTTGGCCTTCTGTTCTTCAAGGAGGGCATTAGACCTGTTGCAGCATTTGCTAAGAACTCTAATTTTCTTGAATTTTATAACACTTTCTTTTCTCCTTCCCTATTTCTCTTGGAGCTTCCCCTATCAGTGGTTTCAAATTTTTCTGAGTCATGATAAGAGGTGTATTTTATATAATGACCCAGTACTCACACATACACACACACATACTCCCATGCACAAACACACACACCTCTGAATTAAAAGTTTCATTAAACAGTACTTATTTTCAGTACAGAATGCAATGCGCTCTTCTAGTATGATCTAGTCTATTTTATATCTTATCCTAACCTACCCTATCATAACCTAGCCTACCCTATACTATTCTATTTTTAAAATTCTGGAGAAAAATCAAATACATTGATTCCATGATCTTTCCATGGATCTCAAGCCTTAGTAAGGCTTTTGGGGTCAACCTTCAGTGGCTCTTTAGGCCTTGAACTTAGCAGTCTGCATTTTCCCAATCACCTTATCCACCACCCGCAACCCAGTGAAGTTTCTCAGTCTTACATTTCATCTCCTGGGGATCCTGGCTCCTGCTTTCCCCTGTGACACTCAGATACACTGACATTTAGCTCACCAATGAGTAACAATCTTTATTCTGTCCAACCCTCTCTGGCCTAAGCTGTTATGAAATCCACTGGTTAGATCTTGTTGAGCCCTCTAGGGCTCTTCGTCATAGTTGGGTCTCTTGTGACTTCTGATACCCACAAGTTGTAGGTGAAACAGAGAAACTATTCTTTTATAGGACAAAGATAAAAGACTAGAGCATTACAAAAAGTGAGCCACTTTTTCCCTCAGATTTCTATACATTCAGATTCTCTCTTTTTCTTTTGTCTGTTCCATCTTTCTTTCTTTCTTTTTTTTTTTTTTTTTTTTTTTTTTTTTTTTTTTTTTTTTTTTTTTTTTTTTTTTGCTACTCAGAGTGAGGTACTCAAGTCTAAGACTTAGTAATGGTTTGTCCCACTTGAATGCTAAACCTCATCACCATGAATGTTCAATGTTGGCTCTGCCTGTAGAAGTGTAGTTTTGCCTGGAATTCCCACAATAATGCTGGATTCGTGCAGGTTCACCAGCAACCTTCACCCCCTGAAATCAAGTCCAGTCTAGCTCTTCATAAATACATAAATCATTTTAGGGAAGGTGAGAGTTCATCTGGCCCAATATTTCTCCTCTGTTTTGGTTTATCTTAATCCCGTTTTGCTATTTTTTCACCACACCCTCAATCTTCTCTGTCTCCAAAAGAAGCATAACAGCCTCTCCTCAACTTTTACAAACTCCGCTAGAACCACTTTCTTCAATAACTTGTTCCATATGTTGCATACATGAGCTCCATCAGGATTCCCCCTGCCCCCCGCCTCCTCGTTTTTGTATGGCATCCATCAGTGTTTGAATCATTACAAGTAAAACGGGAAACGAGCCTCCAGTCCCACCCCAACAGGACCCTTCTCTTTGGCATGTTCAGCATGTCCCATCATTTAGAAGGTTCTGTGGGGTTTTGTGGAAGTTGTTCTAACACAGTGAAAAACAGCTGGTCTACCTTCTGTCCTCCCCTTCTTCCTTTGAAAGTCCCATGTGGCTTGGGTGATGCTGCCCTTCCCTGCTCAGGACACTGCTTCCTGGGATAAAGGACAGAAAACACCCCTGTCTTCCTTAAAGGGTCCAACAAGAACTCTGTGTAGATGGAAGGCACCTCTCTTGTTTGCTAGTCAATTCCCTTGTCAAACACATGCTCATATTTCAGCTGTTTTTAACTGCAGCTGGTGATTTTTAAAAATGTGTTTTTTTCTTTTTCTAAATAACTCCATTTATTTCCTTTCTAGTTCATTTTCTGGTCTTTGCCCAGATTTGACTATTCCATGAGACCCATACCCCATTGCTGGTTCTCTGCTTCCCAACAAATTACTTTATTTCTCACTAATAATAATTACTTTTGCCTTTCAGGTGGACAGATTTTTTTTGCTTGTGATGAGAAGTTTTCCTTTCTGTGCACCAGCAGGCTTTGTCACCCTTTATCTCTTTCCACTTCTTTCTGAAACAGAGCCGTGGCCTCCTCACTTCTCCCTCCCTTCTTTTGGGGCCGGGGTGCCACAGGTGCTAGGAGCTCTCTAACAGTTTACAGGGCCTGGCAGGGCTGCGGTAATGGGGAGTTGCACTTCATTATTGCTGATCAGTAAGTCCACTGCCAGGAAGCTGCTTTGGGGTGGTCGCCATGCCTCCCAGGCATGGAACCTGGTGGATGTGGTCAGCCTGTAAAGCTGTGCCAAGGCTCATGAAGAACAGAGTGATGCATGGTGAGTATTTTTTTTTCACAGGACTGATTTTTTCCTTCCCCGCCCCCAGTCTTATAAAGGTGTCATTGAAATGTCTATTCAAGTCCTTAGCTCATTTTTAAATCAGGTTACTTTGTTTTTTAAACTATCGAGTAGTAGGAATTCCTTATATATTTTGGAAATTAATCTCGTATCAGATATATAGTTTGCAAATATTTTCTCCCATTCCATAGGTTGCCTTTTCACTGTTGATTACCTCATTTGCTTCTCAGAAGCTTTTCAGTTTGATGATGTAGTCTTGTTTGTTTTTGTTTTTGTTGCCTGTGCTTTTCGTGTTATATCCTCATATGAAATCATTGCCCAGACTGATGTCGTGAAGCTTTTCCCCTATGTTTTTTTCTAGAATTTTTATAATTTCAGGCCATAGGTTTAAGTTTCTACTCCATTTTGTGTTGATTTTTGTGTATGGTATAAGATAAGGGTTAGATCTACAAAAAAGATATAGACATGGCCAACAGGTATTTTAGCATGTTCAGTGTCACTAGTCATCAGGGAAATGCAAATCAAAGCCACAATGAGATATCATCTCATATCCATCAGTGTAGCTATCATCAAAAGACAAAAGACAACGTGTTGGTGAGGATGTGGAGAAATTGGAAAACTTGTAACTAACTGTAGGAGGGAATGCAAAATGGTGCAGCTGCTATGGAAAGCAGTATGATGGTTCCTCAAAAAATTAAAAACAGAACTACTATATGCTCCAGCAATCCCACTTCTGGGTATTTATCCAAAAGAGTTGAAATCAGGATCTCAAAAAGAGATTAATATTCCAATATTTATTGTAGCACTATTCACAATAGCCAAGAAGTCGAAACAATCTAAGTGTCCATTGAGATGTGAATGAATAAAGAAAACGTGTCACATACATACAGTGGAATACTACTCAACCTTAATAAAGAAGGAAATTCTGCAGTATGTGACAACATGGATAAATGCTGAGGACATCATGGCTAAGTGAAATAAGCCAGGCACAGAAAGACAAACACTGCGTGTTGCTACTTAAATGAGGAATCTAAAATAGTTAAATTCATAGAATCAAATAATAGAATGGTAGTTTCTAGGGGTTTGGGGGGAGAGGGAAATGGAGAGTTACTAATCAATGGGTATAAAGATTTCGTTAAGCAAGATGCATAAGCTCTAAGATCTGCTGTACAACGTTGTACCTGTAGTCAACAATAATGTACACTTAAAAATTTGTTAAGAGGGTAGATCTCATTTAAAGTATTCTTACCACAATAAAAGAAAACTTTAATAAAAGATGTCATTAGGTTTGCTCCATAGGTCGAAATGCCTGCCTTCTTGCAAATACTGGCCCTCTGCTCTGACACTGTTGTTGGAGGCACTTCTAAACCGAAGGGGACTTGATGAATGCCTTTGCTTAACATTTGGCCCCATTGTGCATTATTTAAGGGAGGTTCTTCTGTTTGGAGCCATAACATAGTATTCAAGCAAATAAACTCTGATACCGTACTACATGGATAAAATATTCTAGCTCTGCGACTTATTCACTGTGGGTCTTGGGGAAGTTACTTAATCTCTTTGCATCTCAGTTTCCTCGTCTGCAAAATGGAGCTGATAACACCACTGTCTGGAGAATTAAATGAGTTAGTGCACAGGAGTGCTTAGAAGGGTGCCTGGCACATAGTAAGCACCCAGCAAATATTAGCTATTGTTGTTTGGCACTTCTGTGTTCTCGTTCCATTCTCTACCCCACCCCCATTCTAGGAACACTTCCATGAATGGGCAGTTAGGAGACTCTTATTAGACCACATTGGTCCTTGAAATTGTATCCTTTTTTTCCTATCTCTGGTTTTATTTGCCAGCTTCTGAGATATGGATGTAGGATGTTTTGCATTTGGAACTCCTCCAGGGGCCCAGTAACCCATGGAAGGGAAAACAAAAGAGGGCTTTAGAGATACCTGTGTCTCTCCAGAGAAACAGCTGCATCGCTTCTGCGGTTGACTTAAGGAATCGTCACTGCCTAATTAACCCCATGACCTGCTCTGATTCGGCCATTACTTGGGCATTTATTAATTATGCTGTGATCAACTTTTAAGGTATGTCTGTTTTTTTTTTCTTATAACTTAGCCAGAATCACATTTTGTGGCAACCGTAGTATAATGATACTGGCAGGTGCTGTAGCTTGACTTTATAAGCTCTTTCCATACAAACCTAATTTTTGGTTTGTATTGGTAATTTTATGAAATGGTGTTATCAGTTTCTAATTCTTGTATCTTTCCCTGGTGAACTGCCATTTTTATTTTTTGGCAAGTGAGCTACAGATAAAGGCTATGATTATAGCAAAACATGTTTAACACTTTTGACTGAATTGAACACAAAGTTAACTGAGTCTTTCCCTAAATCGGCAAGTTAATTGAATGAAATGATTGATTTGTTAGTTCCTGCAGTCAACTTTGCTTGAATAGTTGGTTGATCTGTTATCATAGAGATAGACTCTGGAACAGTTTCATTTCTCCTAACCCCGTGAAAGGTATTCATTAGCTGTGGTTCTTTCCCAAGCAGTACTTGTTTTCAGAGTGCTGCTACCTGAGCTATTTTCAGGTTTCCTTACGTGGATTGTCTTTGCAACTCTTGTTATTCCCTGTGTGAATCCTTGCAGCAGAAAAACAGATGTGTATGAACTACCAGGTTGTTTCTCTGCTCCGAATCACTTGCAAAGTGGTTTTGACATTGAGGGAAAACACTTAGTATTACTTTGTATCCTTTCTTTATCACCAAGCAGACCACCTGCCAATTCTGTAGGGCCTAGGGGGCAAGAGAAGTCTCAGAAGCTGGCTTATTTCTCAGTTTGGGTCTGCTAGTGAGGTAGTACTTAGGGTTAACTCAGTTCTTATGGGTCTGCCTCTTAGCTTTACAGACTTAAAAAATTTGTTTTATTAATTTCCAGGCGGCAATAATAACTACCATATAATCCTTACTGCAGGTAGGAACTGCTGTAAGTACTTTAGATTTATCACTTTATTTAATGCTTTCAACCACCCTCTGAGGAAGGTTCTGTTATTACCCCACTTTACAGATGAGGAAACAGTGTCTCAGAGAGATTGGGTTTTTGTCCCATAGTAAGTAAGTGACAGTATCCAAGCTTCCAAAGCTGGTATGGGTAGAACTAGGATTTAAACCCAGACAGGCTGGTTCTGGAGCCATAACTACTACACTCCACTGAAGGACTGACTAAACTCATGCTGAAACCAGAGTGGAAATGGATTTATGTACAATGAGAGATGTAATAAGTA
>RJWJ010028536.1:0-21345 GCA_004363605.1 Indri indri | reverse complement strand
AAACAATAAATGTTGGCGTGGATGTGGAGAGATAGGAACACTCATACACTGCTGGTGGGACTGCAAACTAGTGCAACCTCTGTGGAAAGCCATATGGAGATACCTTAAAGAGATACAAGTAGAATTACCATTTGATCCAGCAATCCCATTACTGGGCATCTACCCCAAAGAACAAAAATCACTCTATGAAAAAGACACCCACACCCGAATGTTTATAGCAGCACAATTCACAATTGCAAAGATGTGGAATCAGCCCAAGTGTCCATCAATACATGAGTGGATTAGTAAAATGTGGTATATGTATACCATGGAGTACTATTCAGCTTTAAGAAACAATGGTGGTATAGCACCTCTTGTATACTCCTGGATAGGGTTGGAATGCATTCTACTAAGCGAAGTATCCCAAGAATGGAAAAACAAGCACCACATGTACTCACCATCAAATTGGTAGTAACTGAACAACACATAAGTGTGCATATAAGAATGGCACCTATTGAATGTCAGGTAGGGAGGGAGGGGGAAGGGGGAGGGGTGAGGGGGAGGAGGGGACGGATATATGCATACACAAAGAGTGCAATGCGCACCCTCCGAGAGATGGACACGCTTGGGACTGGGACTTGGGGAGAAGCGGGGGCAAGGGCAACATACGTAACCTAAACATCTGTACCCCTATAATAACAAACAATTAAAAAAAGATATTTTTTACCATTGGAGAAGAGAGTTTAGTGACTTGAGAACATTAGGGAAGCCCCTGGATGGTTGATAATGCTTTATTTTTTGTGAGTAATGGTTACTAGGTATGTCCACTTTGGATAATTTGTTGAGCTATATGCTTATTATTTCCATACTTTCAGGTAGGGATGGTACACTTCAACAGAAAAATGTAATTAGTTAGATCTAAAACTTTTATTTTTCTGGTTAGTCCCTAGAATAGGAGGCGTAGTGGTTGGTTAAAGACTCTAGAATTACAGGGTCTAGATTCATACCCTGGATCTCACCACTTCCTAGCACAGAGATCTTGACCAAGTTACTAACTGTCTGAGTGTCACTTTCTTTATCTACAAAATGTGTTAATTACGGCTCTCTTCTTGTAGTTATTGAGAATATTAACTGCTCAAAATAAATATTAACTCTCGTGGTGCTCCATGTGTTTTGTTCTATGAACTGTGGAAGACATGATGGCTTATGGTAGAGGAAGGAACAGGGTAAGATTCAAGTCAAAAATAGTTTCAAGGTGAAATGAAGGGTAAAGATTAAAGGTGATGCTGAGGTGCAAGAAAGAGTATCAGATGCCTTCCATTCTGTTTGTGACCTCTGTCTGTCTCTAAATATTAAATGTGGACTAATCCATTGATTTTGTTGCTTAGTCTTTCCAGTTATGACATTGTCAAATTGTAAGGATAAAACAAATGCCATCCAAAATGCAAACACAAATGCCCACATTTGATCCAATCTCACATACAAAGGCCCAGAACTATGGCAGTTATGGGAGGTAAATTCTCAGTGGTGGACTTGTGGGTCAATTTAGTTTTTCCATTGATTTTTTTGGTCTCCTTTCTAATTTTTTATAATAAGTGTGTCAGTTAATCAGAACAAAATACTGCATGAAATATATCCATTTCTTTATATTGAAAGAAAACAGAGAGAGAGAGAGAAGGAAGGAAGGAAGGAAGGAAGGAAGGAAGGAAGGAAGGAAGGAAGGAAGGAAGGAAGGAAGGAAGGAGACAAAGAAAAAGAAAAAGAAAGAAGAGAGAAGGAAGGAAAGAGAAAAGAAAGCCAAAACCGAAAGATATTCTTGGAACAAGAACTGAGAAATTATCCGGGTAGTGAAAACAGTTTCTGATGCACAAGATCTAAGCCAGCAGACCATTTTAAGATGAGACAGAGATACGAGAAATTGCAAAATATTATTATTATTGGGCACTTACTAGTTTTTATTGTGTTTTTCATGCCTTCCTTCAATTACCTACACTTTTTGGGGCTAAAACTAAATATATTCCTGGTAATATTTTACCTTTTTAATAAAACCCTAGAAGAAACAGAATAAAAAATTCTCTGGCCAGGTGTAGTGGCTCATGCCTGTAATTTTAACACTTTGGGGAGTCAAGGCAGGAGTACTGCTTGAGGCCAGGAGTTCATGACCCACCTGGGTAACATAGGAACACCTTATCACCAGCAAAAAAAAAAAAAAAAAAAAAAGCCAGGTGTGGTGGTGCATGTCTGTAGTCCAGCTACTCAAGAGGCTGAGCCAAGAGAGTTTCTTGAGCCCAGAAGTTTGTGTTTGCAGGGAGCTGCTATGATCAGACCATCTCACTGCCACCTGGGTGTCAGAGCAAGGCCTTCTCCCTAAAAGAAACAAGTGTAAAATTTTTTTTTTACTCACATTTCCTTCATTTCTAAAACTAACTGGATGGAATGATCACTTGATCTAGGAGTTGGCATGAGGAACATTTATTAGCATTCTGAACAGGCATCTCCATTTTAAGAATCCATGTCATTAAAGTACTGCAATCATTTGGCAGTGCAATTCCATTTCTGTATTTATTCCTTATAGAATTAGTTGTATAAAGGTGCAAAGATACAAGGGGGGTCATATTTAGAACTTTGAGCCAACAAATAACAAAAAATCAATTGGGGATAGTTAAATTATTAAGCATCCATATTAATGAATTCTTTTTTTTTTTTTTTTTTTTTGAGACAGAGCCTTGTTTTTGTTGCCTGGGCTAGACTGAGTGCTGTGGCATCAGCCTAGCTCACAGCAAACTCAAACTCCTGGGCTCAATCGATCCTCCTGCCTCAGCCTCCTGAGTAGCTGGTACTACAGGCACCAGCCACCACACCCGGCTAATTTTTTATTTCTATTTTTAGTTGACTTGCTAATTTTTTCTATTTTTAGTAGAGACGGGGTCTCGCTCTTGCTCAGGGATGGTCTCAAACTCCTGAGCTCAAGCGATCCTCCCATCTCAGCCTCCCAGAGTGCTAGGATTATAGGCATGAGCCACCATGCCTGGCCATGAATTCTTCATGGTCATTTAAAATTGAAATATATCTGCAGTTACGGAACAAGTTGCATGGTATTATTGACCATTTATTTAAACAATACTGTACACATATGTGTGTATATGTGTCTGGATGCATATGTCTATAAACAATAGTCCTTAAACAATAGTCCTATAAGAATGAAGGGCTGTTTTCCTTTTACAAAGAGATTGTGTGTTTAAAATTTTAAAAGGGAGGCCCATGCTCATGACCTTTAAACTACATTGCTTTGAAACCTCCCTCCGCAAAAATTTCAAAATTGCCCCTGGAATACTCTGTGTTGACTGAGAAGAGAGCTGCATTTATTTAACCTTCTGGGCATCCCACTGGGATCCTAAGCAGGCTGCCTGTGAGCTAGAATATGAATTCTAGGACATTTCCTTTTAGGACCTTGGTTGACCTTGGATTCCATGATCTTCAGAAAATCTTTGGTCTTTTCTAGGTGAAATTTTATTGTTTTCTTGTGGATCTGCTGCCTCAGTTTGTCTAAGAGTTTATTGAGGTGAATCTTCTGAGCTTGGGAGTCACCCCCAAAACAAGAGGAAGTAGACATGAGCCACCAGAGCTTACAGACTTTAAGTGGCATACAAAACCCTGCTACTGGAACTGAGGTCAGGGTGCCTAGTCAGACACGGGACTTTCTTTTCTGCAGAATGAGCACCAAACCTGCCTGTGCCCTCATTCTCTCTGACCAAGATCTCTGGGTCCTTCTCTGTAGAATGTTCTTCCCTGCCCACTTTGCACCTCCCAAGACCCATGTCAGATTGGACTCCTCAGGGACATGCTCCCGTCCTGGTCAGTGCTCTGCTACACCTTTCCATGGCATCCACTTCTTGCTCTCCTTCTCACCAGCCGTACTCAAAATCAGATGCCAAATATGTTTCCTTCTACCCCCCAGACTGTGTGATCACCCGGATGCTCCATACCAACCCACCCCCAGTGTGTGGGTCTGTTTGTCTCTCACACACAGTCTTTTAGAGACGTGTTTCATTCCAGGCACCCATCATAAACCTGGGACAAGTCTCAGGGAAATTTCTACTTCTATCTGGTCCTATGACCAAAGGGAACTTCAATTCTTCATCTGTATAGTTTTATGGCTTAAGATTTTACATTTGGATCTAGAGTGTGGTTTGAGTTGATTTTCTTTTCTCTTGTAAAAAATGGGTGGAAGTTGTCATCTTTCTTTCTGAATTTTAATCTAGACTGGGTTTACACAACACCATGCTAAGCCCTTGGGGCAGATAACTGTCCGGGTGTGACCCATCCTCCATCCCCCTCAGGGCTGCCCCAGCTGGTGGGGCCTGTATTTGTTCCCCAGCCTTTGCTTTTCTGCTTATGCTGCTCTATCTTCTTCTCAGCTCCCAGCTTCTGCAGTGACAGCATGCTTTTATGTGCTTCCCAAAGCTGTACAGCCTTATTTTTGGAGCTAAAGAGGTCTGAGCTCTGCTACACCATCTATTTCACCAGTGTTCCTAAGGATTTCTGCCACAGCCAAACACAGGGAGGGAGCCTTTAGGGCTGACCTGTTCAGGGTGAGGATCAATTCCTTGCTGGCCATCTCCAAGGATGGGCCACCACTGCCTGGGCACCATCCCTCAAGGTCAGCTTCTGGGTGCCACCTTGGCTCCTCACCCTCCCTTCTCTGAGGTAGTGTTTCTGGTCTTCCCAGGAACACACCCCTGGTCTGGCTGCCCTGAAATCCCATCTCTAGACCAGTCTCATGTCCCACCGATGTCACCGACAGAAAGGAGATGAGTTTTAGATCTAGAAGAAATAAGGATCAATGCTAAAAGCCAGGCTGGGCTCTCAGGTGGGCAATACTGACCTCTGTGTGAGTCATCTCTCCTTTCTTAGTGTTCCCGGACTCACTATCTGGGCCAGCCATCACACCTGTTGTGAAATCTTAACTCCAACCACCCGTTCTTTTTTAAAAATATATGTCGTATGCCCTAATGTTAGTCATGCATCTGCAAACTGTGGCATGAGTCTAAATTTGGCTTTTGGCCCTTTTTTTTTTTTTTTTTTTGACCCTATGAGCTGCAGACAGATTTCCATTTTTAAATGTTTAAAAAAATCAACAGAATATATTTAATGGTGTAAAAATTATGTAAAGTTCACTTTTCAGAGTATAGAAATATTTATGGAACCCAGCCAAATCCACTCAGTTTTGAATTGTATTAAAGGATAAACAACACACTAAAGTTTTGAAGTTTATTTGAGCATCCACCCAGTGATTCATGAATTGGGCAGCACCAGACCACAAGAAGTTCAGTGCTCCACTGGGGGGGAGGGGTGGGAAGGGGAAACTTTATAACATGTGCGCAGAAGCAAAAGAAAACATTTGCTGGTTAAAGTGGAAAGTCCCAAGATAGAGGTCAATCGACAGTTCCTGGTTTGTTAAGCTTAAGTTTGTTTTACTGTTTGCATTGAGTTAGGTTTTGGTTTGCTTAGGTAGAGACTCAAGGTGTTAGAGCCATCTCAGCTTAATGGACTTCTACTTAAGTATTTCATCAATTCCTCCCTGTTCAGTCACCCTTTTATTTATGAGACCTTGACCAAAACTCTGGCATAGAGGTCTCGCTTTCTCATCACCATGGAGCCCATAAGTCATGACATTAGACTCAAGAATTTTCTATTTTCTTTTTTGTCCTTCTAAGCACCATGAGGCCATTCAATCAGTGTGAATATGCATCTCATAGACTTCACAGAATGCGGTGCACCAGTAAGATTACAATGATGACTATCAGAGGACTAATACCAAGATAGTGGAATATGTTTCCTAGTCAAGGTCCATACACAAAAGGCCAACTCAAAAAAAGAAATGAAGGAAAGAGAAAAAAATAAAGAAAGGAAGGAAGAATGGAAGGAAAGAAGGGAGGCAGGGAAAGAGGAAGAAAGGGAAATGATAATATATATAACAAACTACAAAGTCAGTTTTGAGTGCAGAGAACAGTTAGTCAAGATTTCTGGATTTGAGCTTGAGACATATTTTCCTGCTTTGCTGTTTGAATGTCTCTGGTTAGTGCATCTGACATTTCAGTGAATTTCCTGAGAGACACATGCAACAGCATTCATAAATGTTGTCCTCTGAAATGTATATCAAATGGCTCAGCATGTAGGGCTTCAGGAAAAGACCAATTTATAGATAGATAATAAAATCTCCAAGACAATGGAAAAGACTAGAATATAATAATAGGTGTACTATAGTTTTCTACTGAAACATAGGTTCTATTTATAGTAGCCTCCATTTCTATCAACGTTAAACACAGTAATGCTAATTTGTTTTCAAAATAGGTCTAGTCTCATATTTGGCATGATTATCTATATTAGGTACAGTAAATATAGTGGTTGATCATATATACCGGATATGTTATCCGAGGCTCTATCTGCTTTTGACATGGAGGGGAAGGGCCTGGGGAAGCCTCATTTTCTTCACATTTTAGATACAATGCATGGGAAAAGACACTCTAGAAGAAACATTTTGACTTAAAACAACATAATTGCTTCCCTTTATTTTGCAGTAAAGGGAACTTTAAGAAACAGCTACAGCAATCCTAAACTGGCCTTGGGGAAAATGGCAGGAGACTCCAGCATGAGAAAAAGCCCATCACAGGACCAAGGATCTGAAGAGATGACTGAAGGAAGAGAAAACTCAAGTAGGTAGTAAACAACCAAGAGGTGACTCACAAGTATCATTTGGAAACCTGTAAATGAAAGGAACAATGATTTTGTTTGCCACACAGACACCAGATTAGCAAAAAATCACAAAGATATTAACACCCAAGGGAGGCTGGATACATTATGTTGGGGGTTAAAATTTCAACACATAAGTTATGGGAGGCAGTTAGTCTATTGTAACTTCTAAGATTTTATTACAGAAAAGTTGTCATTTACCTCCTACTCACTCTGTCCTTTGTTCCTTTCCTCAATATCTCTCTCTTTCTGCCTGTCTCAGTCTTTCTTTTTCTCTATTGCATTCCTCAAACTGAGGAAGCAAACTCTGATGCTACAAGCTGCCCTCTGGTAAGCCCCACATGGCAGAGAACTGAGGAAGTGTCCAGGCCAGCAGATGGGGGAACCCAGGATCTTAGTCTACTCTGAGTCTTGCCAACACCCTCATGAGTGAGCTTGGAAACTGATCCTCCCCCAGTCCAGCTTCAGTTGAGACCACAGCTCAGCCTCATGAGAGGCCCCGAGGCAGAGGCTCCCACTATACTGTATCCAGATTCTTGTCCACACAAATTATGAGGGATTAAATAGTTGTTTAAAAGTACTGTGTCTTGGGGCAGTGTGGTCAGAGAGAAGCAGGTCACTCCCCTCATCTCTCAGGCCCTGGGATCCTCCCTCCCTCTGCTCCTCTCTTCCCCAGGCCCCTTCCAGCCCCACTGGCCCCTTTCTCTCTCCTCTCCCAAAGTTACATCTACCTGTGAGTCTCTGCACCAGGGGTGGCTTCTCCTTTACACACTGTTCCCAGACTTGTGCAGGTCTGGCTTCCTGTTGTCATACTGGTTACAGCATAAACGTCACCTTAGTGAGGCATTTGGGTTCCTGCATGCATTGACTCCCCAGTCCTCCTTCCCAACATCCTACATTATTTTCAATATAACACTTGCTTTGTTCTTTCACACGTACTTGCTTTAATCCAGCTGTCCTCAAGCCTTTGGGCTCCTGGAAGGGGATCAGGGACCACTTGGCCATTTTCAATACCATATATTGGCCCCACCAGTGCACCTGGTGCAGAGTGAATTCTTGAGGTAGAGTTATTGGGTGAATAAATGAGGCAATCTCAAAGCCCCTTTTCTTCTACTGACCACCTCATGATGTGGACATCATTGATAATATCAGGAGGTGCAAGTTGGCCCAGGAAACATTTATAAGCATTCTGAACAGGGATCTCTGTCAAGAGGAGAAATTCTCTAAGAAGAAGATAGTTATCCCATATATATTGGAAACCTTCTGCCAGGGTATGTGACAACCACAAGCGTTTTAATTCTGGCCAGGTAGAATTCTGGCTGGGCTGGTGAAAAAAGAGCGTAACTCTGAGAGAGTCAAATATGGACATTCCAGATATTCATTCATTTACCCAGGGAGCATTTATTATGTTAAATCATGTACATTACACTGTGCCAAGGACCATAGAGTTTGAATAAAATTGAGTAAGGCACACCCACCCTTCAGGAAACACATTCTGGTAAGATGCTGAACTCCTGTATCATATATAACCATTCTAGTGGATGTTGATTATTTTATTATTGTGGTTTGATTTTCGTTTCCCTAATGAATAATATGTTGAGCATATTTTACATGCAAATTTTTACATCTTAGGAAAAATGTCTATTTAAATACTTTGCCCATTTTTAATTGGTAAACTTTTTAATTACTAACTTGTAAGAGTTCTATATATGTTCTCTCTTCTAGACCTCAAACAGATATATAATTTAAAATATTTTCTCTTGATAAGGAATTTTTCTTTTAATATTTATTATTATGTTCAAATAATAGTTTTTCAGTTTACATTTCGTTACTGTAACATTGTCATAAGAATTCATATCAGAGGTTTTTCAGAATTCTTGTGTTTATTTGATATTATTTTCATATGAATTTTAGTGGGAGTGTCTCAATTTCTATTAAAGTTATTTCAAAATTAGCATTGAATGCATAGATCAATTATTTGGGTATTTTGATGTTAATATTAAGTATTGTTACCCTTGGACATTGAAAATACCTTAATATATTCAGTTCTTTGAGTTTTTTAGCATTTTAAATAATTTTTTCATATAAAGTATTTGCACTTATTTTGAAAAATTTATTTCTAAATGCTTCTTTTCTGATGCTATTATTAACATGATTTTCTTAATTTAATTTCCATTGCTCATTGCTGTTACATAAAAGTATATTAAATTCTGTTTGCTCATCTTATATCTTGTGACAATGAACTTGTTTATTAGCTTAAGTAGTTTTTTAAATTAAATTGCTTACACATTTTTATACAATGTTATGATATGTGCAATAAAAGTCCATTCTGTTTATTCTTTCCTAATTAAAGAATTTTACTTATGTTTTGAGTATAATTTTCTGGCTAATACTTCCAGTACAATGTTGAAGAGAGTACTAAAAGAGGAAATTCTTGTCTTGTTCCCAAAGTTATGGGTAAAGCACCCAGTCTCTAATTATTAAGAATGATATTAGCTGTAGGTTTTTATCGATGCATTTTAGTAAGTCTCAGAAATTCTCTTCTCGTAATTTGCTGTTAATTTTATCACAAACAGGTGTTGGACTTGTCAAAAGTTTTCACTGCATATTTAAATTATTACTGTATTTTATTCAAATAATATTTTGTAATACATTGGTGGAATTTTGAATAATAATGTTAACATTGCATTTGTGAAAAAATCCTACTTAATCATACTACATAATCATTATTTTGTGTTGCCAAGTACAATTTACTAGTATTTAGGAGAATTTCTGTGTCTACATTTATATGGAATCCTGGCCCATATTCTTCTTTACTTGTGATACTTTTATCTGGTCTTAGTATCATGGTAATGCTGGCTAATCATGGAATTGGGAACTGTTACATCTTCTACTACTGAAAGTTTTTATAAAGAATTAATATTAATTCTTCATTAAATATTGACGATTTTACAATTCAAGCAATTTGATACTGAACTTTCCTATATGGAAATATTTTTAATTAATATTTTCTTTTTATTATTATATGACTGATTATATATTCTATTTCATTATATATGTCTGTTCATAGCAGTTTCTTTAGTTTACTTTAATAATTTATTGCTATCAATACATTTATTTCTACTTTCCTATATTTTATAAAAATTAATATTCTAGGCACTTGACATGGAAGTATCTGGAATGAAAATAAAGAATGAGTCTTTAGCCCAACCAATAAATAGCTCAAAATTCTCTCCACTGTTAGGATAATAACTATGAATATAATTTTATTACTTAAAACTCATATTTATGAGGTGGAGAATAAGAACACACATGGAAGTTCCAGGGCCCCATCCACCACTTGGCGCATTCGAGTGCTTCTCCTGAGGAACTAGAGCTGGTTACAGGACCCAGAAACAAAATTGAAGCCTGTTCCTCCTAGCAAGCACCACCTACAGACAGGGTGGTCAATTTGCATGCACTTTTACTGTATTTACTGACTCATCATACAGGGTATGGTCAATTCTCTCACATAAGCACCACTTAGTGGCACAGATATTAAACTGGGAATGTCATTATCAAAAGAAAATCCAAAGGAAGAAAGCAACAGCTGCTCCAGATGAGAAGGAATCAGCAAAAGAACTCTGGAAGTATGAAGAATCAGAGTGAAATCAGAAGTTCCTCAATAGGAACACCAGGTCTCTAGCAATGAATACCAACCAAAATCAGAACATTGAAATGACAGATGAAGAACTTTGGACATGGATTGTTAAGGAAGCTGAATGAAATGCAAGATAAAGTGGGAACCCAACACAAAGAAACCACACAAAAAAAATGCAGGAAATGAATGAAAAGTTCACTATGAAATTGAAATATTAAAAATGAAACAGAACTTCTGGAAATGAAAAATACATTCAAGGAATTTCAAAACAGAATGGAAAGCCTTAAGAATAAGTTATATCAACCAGAAGAAAGAATTTCAGAGCTTGAAAACAACATCTTTCAATTCAACAAGTCGGTGGCAGAGATAGAACAGAGAAATAAGAGAAAAGAGCAAAGCCTATGAGAAATACATGATTATGTAAAGAGGCCGAACATAAAATTCATATCTACCTGTGAGGGTGAAGAAGAAAATACACAAGGATTGGATAATCTATTTGAGGGAATAATTGAAGGAAATTGCCTTGTCCTTGCCAGAAATCTAGATATCCAGGTACAGAAAACTTGAAAGACTCCTGACAGATTCATCACAAAGAGGAAAACATCACAACACATAGTCATCAGACTGGACAAAATCAACATGAAAGAAGCCCTCCTATGAGCCATAAGGTGAGAGCAGAAAAATGACTCACAAAAGAAAATCCATCAGTGTAACTGCAGATTTCTCAACTGAGGCCTTACAAGCTAGAAGGGACTGGGGCCCCATTCTCAGTCTTCTCAAACAGACTCATGCCCACCCTTGAATTTCATATGCTGGAAAACTAAGTTTCATACATGAGGGGGAAATAAATACTTTCTCATACAAGGAAACAGATGAGGGAATTTGTAAAAACATGACTAGCCCTGCAGGAACTATTCAGAACTGTGTTACACATGGATCAGAACAATAGACAACAGTGTAAAATCATCCAAAAGCTAAAGGTCAAAGGCCAGATACCACAATGACTCAAGACGTAAAACACAGCAACAAAGTTCTATTCAACAGGATGAACAGAAATCCACCCCACTTATCAATTTGTTCAATAAATGTAAATGGCTTGTACTGCGCACTGAAGAGATATAGACTGGCTGAATAGACAATATACAGAAGCCAAATATCTGCTGTCTTCAGGAAATCTATCTACCCACAAGGACTCATTCAGACTCAAGGGGAAGAAATGCAAAACAATATTCCATTGAAATGGAAACCAAAATAAAGCTGATATAGCAGTTTCTGTGTCAGGTAACGTAGTCTTCAAATCACCAAAAGAAATGAAAAGACAAAGATCGTCATTATATAATGGTAAAGGGAACAATTCAACAAGAAGACATAACAATTATACATATTTATGTACCCAACACAGGTGTGCCCAGAATCATAAAGCAAAATCTACTTGAAATAAACAAAATAATAAACAACAGCACTGTAATATCTTGCAACTTCAATACCCCACTGATGGAATAGGAGACATCTTCCAAACAGAAAATAAACAAAGAAACATTGGACTTAGGCAGAACTCCAAAACGAACGGGACTAACAAACATTTATAGAACTTTCTACCCCAAAACCACTGAATATACATACTCCTCATAAGCTTATGGGACACTCTAAGACTGACCACATCCTAGGACACAAAACATGTCTCAAAAAATTTTTGAAAAAATAGAAATTATACATGTTCTCAGACAACAGTGGAATAAAATTAGAAATCAACTCCAACAGAAACACTCATCTCTACACAAGGTCATGGAAACTAAACAACCTACTGCTAAATGATTATCGGGTTAAGGAGGAAATTAAGTTGAAAATCAAAAGATTCTTTGAACTAAATGATGAGGAGGACAGAAATTATCAAAATCTCTGGGACACAGCTAAAGGCATCCTGAGAGGACTATTCACAGCCTTAAATACCTACATCCTAAAGATAGAAAGATCATAAATCAACAATCTAATTAACCAACTCACAGAACTGGAAAAAGAAGTGTGAACCAATCCCAAACCCAGCAGAAGAAAAGAAATAACCAAGACCAGAACAGAACTAAATCAAATCCATAACAAAAGAACTATATGAAAGATTAATGACACAAAAAGTTGATTCTTTGAAAAGAAAAACAAAATTCACACACCTCTCACTAGATTAACCAGTAGCAGAAAACAAACAACTCTAATAAACTCAATCAGGGGGAAAAAAAAAGAGGCATTACAACGGATATCACAGAAATACAAAATATCATTTCTGAATACTATAAAAATCTCTATGCACATAAACTTGAAAATGTGGACAGAATGGACAAATTCTTAGAAACACACAACCTCTGTAGGCTCAATCAGGAAGAAATAGAATTCCTGAACACACCAATATCAAGTAATGAAATTAAAACAGCAATAATAAACCTCAAAAAAAAAATGTCCTGGACCAGATGGTTTTACACCTGAACTCTGGAGACTTACTAAGAGAAACTGGTGCCTATACAACAGAAATTATTTCACAATATTGAGAAGGAAGGAATCTTTCCCAACACATTTTATGAAGCCAACGTCATCCTGATAGCAAAGCCATGAAAGGACTCAACAAAAAAAGAAAACTACAGGCCAATATCCTTTAGGAATATAGATGCAAAATTTCTTGATAAAATCCTAGCAAATCAAATTTAGCTTCTTATCAAAAAAAAAAATCCATCATGCCCAAGTGGGCTTCACTCCAGAGATGCAGGTATGGTTTAATATATGTAAATCTATAAATGCAATTCACATATAAACATACATAACACACACCACATGATCCTCTCAATAGATTCAGAAAAAGCATTTGATAAAATTCAGCACGCTTTTATGATAAAAAAAATTAATAAAATAGGCATAGACAGGACTTACCTCAAAATAGTAAAGCCATATATGACAAACCCACAGCCAACATAATAATACACTTGGAAAAATTGAAAGCATTCCCGCTGAGAACTGGAACCAGACAAGCTTGCCCTTTCTCACCACTTCTCTTCAACATAGTACTGGAATTCCTCACTAGAGCATTCAGACAATAGAAGGAAATCAAGGGCATCCAAATGGGGGAAGAAGAGGTCAAATTATTGCTCTTCACTGATGATGTGATCTTCTATCTAGAAAACCCCAAAGATTCTGCCCAGAGACTACTGGAATTGATAAATGAGTTTAGCAAAATCTCAGGTTACAAAATCAACATATGTAAATCAGTAGTATTCATGTACACCAACAGACAAGCTGAGAACCAAATCAAAGACTCAGTACCTTTCACAATAGCAACAAAGAAAATAAAATACTTAGGAATATATTTAACTAAGTAGGTGAATGACCTCTACAGGAAGACCTATAAAATGCTAAGGAAGGAAATAGCAAAGGACGTAAACAGAAGGAAAATAATACCATGCTCACGGGTTGGCAGAATCAACATTGTTAAAATGTCTATGTGACCCAAAGTGATCTACAGATTCAATGTGATCTCTAATAAAATACCAACCTCATTTTTTGCAGATCTAGAAAAAATAATTCTACAGTTTGTATGACTCCAGAGAAGACCCCATATAGCTAAAGCAACCTTAAGCAAAAAGAACAAATTGGGAGGCATCAATTTACCAGACTTCAAGCTATACTACAAAGCTATAGTAAAGAAAACAGCATGGTACTGGCTCAAGAATAGAGACATAGACCAATGGAACAGAATTGAGAACCAATTATAAAAGCATCCTCATATAGCCATATGATCTTTGACAAAGCAGAGAAAAATATACACTATGGAAAAGAATCCTTAGTCAATAAATGGTGCTGGGAATATTGGATAGCCACATGTAGAAGACCGAATAAGGATCCACACCTCTCACCTCTCAGAAAAATCAATTCACGATGGATAACACACTAAACCTAAGGAATTAAACCACAAGAATTCTAGAAGAAAACATTGAAAAAGCTCTTACAGACATTGTTGTAGGCAAAGAATTTATGAAGAAGACCCCAAAAGCAATCATAGCATCAACAAAAATGGATAAATGGGACCTGATCAAATTTAAAAGCTTCTGCAAAGCCAAAGAAACTATCACTAGAGCAAAAAGACAACCTACAGAATGGGAGAAAATATTTTCATTTTATGCATCTAATAAAAGGCTGATAACTAGAATCTATATAGAATTCAGGAAAATCAGCAAGAAAAAAATCAAACAACCCTATTAAAAACTGGGCAAAGAATATGAACAGAAACTTTTCAAAAGTAGATAGACTAATGTCCAAGAACCATATGAAAAAATGCTCAACATCTCTAATCATTAGGAAAATGCAAATCAAAACCACAATGAGCTATCACTTAACTTCAGTGAGAATGGCTTTTACCAAAAAGTCTCAAAATGATAAATGTTGGCATGGATGCAAAGAGATGGGAACACTCATACACTTCTGGTGGGACTGCAAACTAGTACAACGTCTATCGAATGTAATATGGAGATATCTGAAAGAACTAAAAGTAGAACTACCATTTGATCCAGCAATCCCACTACTGGGCATGTACCAAAAGGAAAAAAAGACATTCTGTAATAAAGACATTTGCACCTGAATGTTTATAGTGGCACAATTCACAATTGCAAAGATGTGGAAACAATCCAAGTGCCCATCAATACAAGAGTGGATTAATAAAATATGGGATATGTATACCGTGGAGTATTGCTCAGCCACAGAAAAACAGTGTTGAACTAGCACCTCTTGTATTTTCCTGGACAAATTTAAAAGCTTCTGCATTTAAATTCAGACAGAGCTGGAGCCCACTCTCCTAAGTGAAGTATTACAAGCATGGAGAAACAAGAACCGCAGGTACTCAATCACCATGAAATTGATATTAATTGATCAAAACTTATGTGCACATAAGTAACATTCATTGGGTGTCAGGCAGGGAGGAGGGAATGGGTATATTCATGCCTAATGGGTGAGGTGCACACCGTCTGGGGGTTGGGCATGCTTGTAGCTCTGGCTCAGGAGGTGCAAAGGCAATATATATAACCAATCATTTGTACCCTAGTAATATTCTAATAAAAAAAACCCAGATACACAAAAAAAGTTCACATTTATTGAGATATAGAAAAAATTAGTGAAACTTCCATTAGACTTTGAAATACATAAAGCAGGCAAAGCAAGGCTGCCTCTTATTTTTTGTTAGCAATATTTAGATGAGAAAAAATTTTAATAAGAAAAAATACAAAATAATATTGTATTTGAAGAATGGTATGTAAAAAGATAATTTGACAATAAGTGTGGTTAGCATTTAGGACACACACTATGTTAGGCAATATTCTAAGCCATTAAATATATATAGGCTTAATATACAAGAATATAAAATGAATAGGTCAAAGATTCATTGGGAAAATTCATCAACTGTGAAAAAATTTTATTTTTAATTAAAAAATAGTGGTATGTATTGGGTGCAATGTGATATTTTGGTGTATGTTTACATTGGGAAAATATTAAGCTAAATAACAAATCCATCACTTCACATATTTATAACTTTTTGTGGTATAAACATTTAAAAATCTACTTTTTTAACCCTGACTGTAGACATCCCACATGAAAAATCTCTCATATGTAAGAACCAAATTATAATTTATGTTGCATGTAAAGAAATAAATTATCAGGAGGAGGGTCAGAAGAAATTCAATATCAGATGAATTTCAGATATAGGAATCATGTTTAAAATGTGTAAGCCAATCCGATAGGAAAAAAATATATGGAAAAAACAAGAAATCATGAGCTTGACAAGCCATGTTTTTAAAAGAGCCCAATAGAAAGTAAACAATTGAAAATATAATTAAGTAACTTAATATACAACATATGGATTAAACACTAAATTATACTGAGCTAATGAGGCTAGTAAACTGAAATATTGAACACAATGTAGTCAAATACAGTAAAAAAAGAAAACATTATAGAAAATAAAAATATAATTATACATATATGAAGAAAATAATAAAAAGAAATGGGTCACATCTCATTATTTATCTAGAATATATAAAAAACCAAAGATAATAGTCAAAGCATTGGTTATTTATAAGTTTCTAAAATTAAAAGCCAGACATGAATCCATGAATCCTTGAATCCACTGAGTGAACAAATGCAGTGTGTCAAAATGAGAATAATTTTTTAAAAAGGCTTAAACAAAATAATAGTGAAACTGTATAACACCAAAGAAGAGGGAAACACTTAAAATGACCGAGAGAACAAAGATAACCTATGAAAATGAGAACAAAATTTCCACAGCTTGTGTGAAGCCAAAAATAGAAAAATAAACAATGCTGAGAGAAACTATCATTAAACATACAATTCAATGCTTAGCTAAAATAACTTTAACAAAAATGGGTAAATTAAAATAATTTCAAAGGTAAAAACACCAAGCGATTTAGTTGCAAATAGGAGCTTCCTTGGAGTGCATTTTAAGAGAAAAGTAATGTTTTGTATGTAAAGTTAAAAATGAAAATTAAAGAATAAGAGACTGGGTATGGGAATATCAAACACTGATGAACATTGAATTAGAGAAGCCAGATATCCCTTGGCAACATCAAAATAAAAAATGCGTGTGTGTGTGTGTGTGTGTGTGTGTTTGTGTGTCTGTATGTTAGTTCTACACATTTTATTTAAATCAGATAACAAATCCTATACTACTTGAATAATTGACAGAGGAATCTATGTTTGAGAAGATTTTTTCCATCACTACCTTGTTAAAAATTTATGGCACTTTGCATATTTTGCAGAATATTTATTATTCTTTTATTCTGTCAAGGGACAGACAGTGGCACAGAGACTGACCACAACATTCTGGACACCTAGGATGACTGTCTCATAGCCCCATAGCACGGTTAAGGTGGATCAAATAATGACGTCGACCAGTAAATGACCACGAAGAAACTCACCAGCAGCAGGATGGTCTGGGTGGCCCTTTTCTTTGGTGAGGCTCCTTGGGGGAGGCTAGAGCTGTGAAGGTGTTGGGATCACCTCTGATGCCCGAATGAGAGAATTGCCATGAATGCACTGGAGAAGTATATTTCCTGCAAAGAAAGATGATACCTCCTTTTAGTGTCAGCATCGAAAACAGACTCCTGTTTGTATAACTTATGGGAGAAAGGGAAGAAAAAGAAATAGGAGATGTAACACTTGAATTTCTTTTTCAACCTGGCAAACCAGGAGGTGCTAGGGTAGACGGTGATTACCTGGAGCAAGCTCAGGAGGCAGGTGGTGCAGATGGAGAAATTTCTCATCATCCTGATCAAGTAGAAAAATGCCTTACATTCGAGGTCATTTTGAAAATCCAATGAGTCAGAGAGTTCTGAAAATACTTTAAAAACTTCAGTGAGGAACATCACTGTATGTAGACAAGGGCTAAGTGACTGCTGGTCACATCAGTGGGCTTAGGCCTACATTCAAGATGGAGTGTGAAGATGCACAGAGAAGGAGGAAAGTGTTTTCTGAGAAGCCTGTTTGGAAAAAAAAAGACATTTCCTAATGGTAACTTAAATGGAAAGTTTTCTCATTTTAATAGCAAAAAAGAAACATACTTGTTTCTGAAAAACACTATAGAACTCACATCATCTATGTTATTTTGTATAGGCAAAATTATTACCACTACCATCATTTTTATTCAACCCAGTGATCCTTGAGTAACCCTAACTAGCTCATACAAATTTTTAAATAACCAGCCTCTCTGCATTATTTTTTATGTTCTGTAGTTTTTATACATGTAACACCATCTCGAGCACAACCAAGCCTGTGTGGTTGTCCATCAGCTATGCTCCTGCAACACCTGGGCCTCACTCCTTGGAAGCATTTATTCATATTCTACTTTCTCTGATTAAAAATTCAGCATTCAGCATACAAAAATTACTCAGTGGAGCTTGCACATATGAACTCAATTAAATTCATGTTAAAGGAAAAAGAATCGCCAAGACTAACAATTAAAAAAAAAATCTTATGTCCATTACACCTTTTCTGGGTTTTTAACATTCTCACTTACTGCCTAAAACTTTTTCTTTGGAGATATAATGGAGTTTTTCAACAGTTTGGTGAAATTTCATTTATTCTGACAGAAAGGAGAAAAGATTTTGTTAATATTAAGATGATGTTTAATAAAAGCTTCTCATGAAATGTGATGATATTCTGAGTTAGAAAATAATTACAAACCTGGAGGCTTAACACAATGTATATTTATCATATTGCATTCCTCGGTGTCAAAAGCCCAAAATTTATCTTAGGAGAAGGAGGAGGAGCAGAAGGAAGAGGTCAGCAAGAATAAATTCCTTTCTGGAGGCTCTAGATGAGAATCCATTTTCTTGGGTTTTTTGGTTTTGGGTTTTGTCCCAAGCTTCTAGAAGTTGCCTGCAATTCCTGGCTCCTGTCTGCCTACTACCTGCAAAGCCAGCAATGCTTGTTCTTATGTTATATCCCTGCGACACTGAGTCTCTTGCCTCCTGATTACACATTGATAGATTCTTGTAATTACATTGAGCCCATCTGGGTAACCCAGGATAACGTCCCTATCTTAATGTCAGCTGATTAGCAATCTTAATTCCATTCTGTTATTGAACATGACAATAATTTAAACCATAAACTTTGACTTCATTTAAAAAATAATTTAGAAAACTTCGGTAATCCCTACTCTTCCAGCCCAATGCATTAGGACTACTTTGTAGTAATTTTCCGTTATCCATTCAGATGTTTTCCTACTTAGTAAGGACTGTAACTGCAAACTGTGTCTTAGTCCATTTGGTGCTGCTATAACAGGAAACTGGAGACTGGGTAATTTATAAAGATAAGAAATGTATTTGTCTCATGCTTCTGGAGGGTGAGAAGTCCAAGACTGAGGGACCACATCTGATGAGGAGGGCCTTCATGCTGCATAATCCCATGGTGGAAGGGGGATGGCAAGGAGGGGAGGAAGTGGGAGATAGAACTCATTCTTTTATCAGGAGCCCAATCCTGTGATAACTAAACTCCTCCTCTGGTAACAGTATTAATGAATTCAGGAGGGCAGAGCCCTCATGACCTGATCACCTCTTAAAGTTCCCACCTTTCAACACTATTGCATCGGGTATTAATTTTCCAACATGATTTTGGAGCATATATCTAAACCAGAGCGAACTATAACATGAGCATTGTAGCATTTTTAAAAACTAGAAAGTTTTAAAAACTTAGAGGAAAATCAAAGTTAATTTCTAAATTTTACAATGTACTGATTATTTTGGATTTCACTTTGGCTTGGTTGGATAAAGAAGAAACTGTTAAAATAATCTCTTATTCTACAGTGAAAGAAAATGTATGTCATCAGAGGAAAACATTTCTCGTTATTAAAATAGAGTTAGGTATTTTTTGATTTTGATTTTAATTCATTTTGAGAAAAAAGGCCATGGCCCTATCAATATATAAAAGGGTTATATGTAGAATATATATATATATATATGCACATATATATATAGAATGAAAAACCCTGGAGCAGTTTCAGTATATTTACCCCACTTACATCATAGAAGTCTATATATAGAAATTCAGAGAAGATTGGTAAAGAGCAATAAAATCCTGCATCATGATATAAGATATTGCAAATGCTACACAAAATCTTAGTTATGTTACCTAAATTACAAATAAAATATGGTGCATTGTTTCCATGCAGGAAAAAAAGAGCTTAACTCTCATTTTACATGTCTATATTTGAAATGACCTTCCCATCTGCGGGTGCGTAATTCCACGTATCCACTTTGGTTGTTTTCTACGTTCTTTAAAAAAAATTTTTGTTGAGCTATAAAGAGCCTTGTCTCCAATATCATCATAGCTGTTGTTAGACACAGCAAAACTGCATGAAAATATCTACTACTGAGGGTGACTGAACCAGCAGTAACGTAGGTAATATGCAGGATGACAACCAGACATTAATTCTAATTTGGCCAGAAGAGTTAGTTTACATGAATGCATTTGAGATCCAATGACTTCCACTTAGATATCTCATGTCAAAGGATTCTGGAACATTCTTTTTGACATTTAGTCTTCAACTTGGAAAACATGCTTATTACAATTTTACTTAGATTCATCATCATAAATATTTAAATTTCGAGGAGAGCATAAAAATTAGATTAGCCTCTACTGTGAGGCCTGCTTACTGATTCCATCTTGTCTGCCAAAAACCCCAGACCCAAACTGTCCCTCTTGTGTCAAGTACCCCTGTGGTAATTCCTCCCAATCATACAGCAACAACTAATCAATGAAGACAGGGCTCACTCATCCTGCTAAAATACCAATATGATTAGCATTGCCAGTGTTGGATAGAGAACATATCAAATATGAAACTGATAAGAACAGATACTACCCTTGATCTTAGCCAAAAGGCTGAGAAGCAATGCATCTCCAGTCTCGGAAGAAAGGCCCCCATATTTGCTCCTACTACTGCTCTCAGCAAGCTTGTGAGCTGTGCTTCCACTCATGGTCCCGATTAGAAACTCTTGAATGGTGCCACCACATGCCTCATGCAGAGGCTGTCCAGCGGACCCAGGCAGACCCCCTGTGGATGCAGCTACTTATGCTCCTCCTGGACTGGGCTGACTCAGGGTCCCTTTTTTATTGAACTAACTTTTTTTTATTGTGCTGTCTACAAGTGTTACTCCCAGATTTGGCCATTTTTACTTTGATTTATTACACTGCATTGCCTCAACTGCTTTACTGACAGAATTCCAACAATTAATAGCAGAGAAGGACACCCATAGCAACACTGACCTCATGACACTTTCCCCCTGGCACCCATGGCTTTCCTTGTGATAAACAGAAACTGAGACTCTACTTCTACTTTCTTCCCACCCCATGAGCTCCGACGATGTGACTAGCTAATATCACTACCTGCTTGACCACAGGTAGTTTTCTGTGCCGCAGAGCTTCTTGCCTTCTTATGA
>RJWJ010028535.1:0-21339 GCA_004363605.1 Indri indri | reverse complement strand
GCCCGCCTCGGCCTCCCAGAGTGCTAGGGACAAACTGATTCTTAAGGAATTAAAGTCACCAAGACTCGTTCTGGGAGTTAGGAGATCAGTTACTTTATGTTCACACCATTTATGAGTGATCAGCAGAGAGGAAAGGGCAGTATAGTATATTATGAGCATGAGACATTGTGCATATAAATGCTTTAGTGTTATATAATGCCTGTTACTTGGTAAGTCAGTTGTAAATAGTAGCTATTGTTATAAGTGACTGAAACCAAGTGTTTTAAGTGCCTGCTATATGAAAAGGATCCAAGGTTGACACTTGAACAATGTAAATAACAAATGTCATTTACTTAATGCTCACAGCAACACTTCTATTATATAACTAAGGAAAATGAACCTTGGAGAGGCTAAATTAGTTCGTGCACTTATTCATTTTTCCAGTCCATTAATTCAAGAAGCATACGAACACGTGCCGTGTGCCATGGGAGCCGTGCTAGGGAGCTGCGAATGCCAGATACAGCCTCTTCCATCAACAAGCTTGTAGTTCAGGGTCATACTGCTAATAATGACAGATAGCACTTTGTGAGCACCTACTATGTACCAGGCATGGTTCTAAGAACTTCGTGTTGTATTAAGTCAAATGAATGAACTCATTTAATTTCCGTAACTGGGACAAGCCACTTTACAGATGAGGAAACTAAAGCAGGCGGAAGGTTAAATAAACTGCCAGAGGTCAGACAACTAGGAAGTGGCAGAGCTGGGACTTCAATGTAGGCAGATAGACTCCAGAACCTGCATTCTTAGCCACCGCACTACAGCTCTTAACAAGTGAATTGAAGTCACCTCCGCTGACTGCAGAGGCCCTTACTCTGTGATGTACATGTGTCTCAGGATGCTGCCAGCAGCTCCCTTCACTCTTTTGTTTTCTCTTTGGCCTTGCCCTTTGAATCTTTTGCCTTTCCTCCTTTTATTCCTCAAGGCTACAGAACTGGCACCGACCAAATTGTTAAGCAGGACAGTAGGTGAGAACTCCCAGGGGAGCAGGAAGTGGTCGCTAAGACTGGGTAAGAGAAGTCTGGTAGAGCCAAATCAGGCCCCCATCTGAAAAGACCGAGGAGATCCTGGCTTCAGGTGGGTCAGATCTAATTCTTGTTCTGAAAATTGGGGATTAAAATGCTTTTCGTTCAGCCATGGGGGAAGCAGCTTTTGCTCTAACCTGAGACAGCTTAGAGGCCAGAGATACACTGAAGCAGAACTGGTCAATTCAGATGTCTATGGGGTCAGGTGTGTAGCTTAAATGAGTTGGGTTGGGTTGGGTTTAAGAAAATGTCCCCTCTCTCTTAATGCTACTATAAGAAAAATAATAGCACAAGGGAAACTGTCACTTGGCTCCTGTGTCAGGGAGGCAAGAAGGAATGTTAGGCATTGGGGCAGACTGAAAAATGTCTAAAGAAGACATTACTCAGCTCTGGTTGATTGCTGGCATGAAGGAATGGAGAATCACTTTCCCAAAAGAAATGGAAATCTGGATTTTTGTGAGAAATCTGCATTTTCTTTTTCATTTTGTTTTCTTTTTTTTGAGACAAGAGTCTCACTCTGTCACCCTGGGTAGAGTGCAATGGTGTCATCATAGCTCACTGCAAACTCCTGGGCTCAAGCGATCCTTTAGCCTCAGCCTCCCAAGTAGCTGGGACTGCAGGCGAGTGCCACCATGCCCACTAATTTTTCTATATTTTGTAAAGACTGGGTCTCTCTCCTCCCACCTTGGCCTCCCAGACTGCTAGGATTACAGAGGCATGAGCCACCTCATCTGGCCCAAAATCTGCATTTTCTATTTATTGGCAACTACTTCTACTGAACAACCATAGCAATAACCACACACTACTGCGGAACATGTGAACATTTCTGCAGGCTGGATTCAGTATGCATGTCCCCAGCAGAGAGCCTTTGAAGGACATGTTCTCTCTCAGGATCCTCTGGAGAGAAGTCAGCAGGATTCAGCCTTGGGGGTTAAACAGGGAGGGGAGGGCTGAGGGAAGAGAGAGCAAAGGGACCAAAGACAAAGCAAAAATAATCACGTGTGGCAAAGACTGTTTTCTGTCATCTTCCCCTGTCTTAGGTGCCACCCAAAGGAATCTCATGTCATAGGTAACCTAGAATACGGGGCAATGTATGCAAGAATGCCATGGTTAACCAGTTCTCCTAAAAGTGCGTGGGCTCAGTTCCTTGCTTTATGTGCCTGAGGCCCTCTCCTGCAAGAACAAACAGGATTTGACAGTTTTTTGTTTTTTTTAATCTTTTCTTAGAGACAGACAAATATAAGCAGCCATAACCTGTTCTTACCACTTGGGCAAGGACTGGAGAAAGGGCAAAGACAACCTGCAACTCCAGAAGTTACATTCAGGGTCAGTTTTCTCTCCCCAAGTTAACATTAACCTTTAGGTAAACGGAGCCACTCCTCCTTGAGGGCTTGGTAAACAGGAGTAGTTCGGGGAGTGGAGCTGGTCGTTTACCTGCAATGAAGGAAGCAGCCCAAGGTCAAGACTTCATATAGCTTAGTTCTCTTGAACTTTGCCATAATGGGCCTGTTCACTGGGGAAAACTGACTCACAAGGCCCAGACTTTATCTGTCAGTTGCACTGAGCACAACTCTTTCTCCTCTTGCTCTGGTGTCATGAGAAAGGAACTTGGGTGTAAGTGGCAAGAGAGAGAAATAAGTGGCAATCCTCGGCTGACTTGGTAATTCTGCTGTCCCTCTCCAGGGCAGTTGTGAGCATGCAGTGAGAGCATGCACATGCAAATTCTTTGAAAAGCCCAAAGAACTATACCCACAGGAGGGCTTACTGTGAAATTGTTCATAGGTAGCCTCCATAGTTAGAGAGCTCCACCACCACTAGATTTGGTTTGGAAAAGAGGCAGAGAGAGGTGGAAAGGTACAGTAATATTGAAGACAGGGCCGTCGGGTATTAAAGTTGTCTAGAATTAGCAAGTTTGTGTACAGAGAGGAGGTGATTCCCAAGAGATCATGGGGCTCTGAGGAGCCTGCTACAGTTGCATATTGCTGGTAGTAGTCCCAATTGTTCGAATCCCTCTGGGAAGCAACATGGTGATTTTATAAATATACAGAAGCTATATAATTTACATATTCATTACCCCTGCAATCCTGTATCCTGTAATCCCAGGATATTAGCTTAAGAAAATAACCCCAAGGAAGTAAAAGACCCTTTATACATGAAAGTGTACATTTTAGAGCTATTTATACAATGTCGAAACAAAGCAACTTACGTTTCCAACAATAGGGCAATGGTTGGTTCAATTCAGGCACATTCCTTCAGTGGAATATTACACCATTAAAAACCAGAAACGTGTAAACTTTGCCACAACAAAAAGGATGTTTATGATATGACATTAAGTGGGCAAAAAGCATGTACAAAGTTGATTACAACTATATATGAATAGTTATGCTTAGAAATTAAGAATAAAAGAGAATCTACAAACAGGTCGATGCTGCTGTGTTAGGGTAAGAAAACCACAGGTGATTTCCCACCCTACCCCATTTTCTAAGTCTCCTTTAATGTTATATCATTACAATGCTAATAAATTCTAACAAAGCTATTATGATTATCTTTTTAAAAATCGAAAGCATTTGTGAGGGAAGAAGAGGTCTTAAGTAGCAAGAGGACTATGGGTACCAAAGGAGAAATGGTTAGGAGGCTTGTGGGGTTTTCGGAGGTGAGGAGAGAAAGGGAGAGCCCTGGAAAATTGGCTTTCTGGTCACAGGAGCCTTGGCTGTGAGGAAATGTGAGTCAGTTAATTGGCCCCGGCAGTTCTGGGTTACCCAAAGGCAAACTAAGCATGTTCCTAAGGAGCAGAAGTTCCTAAGAGGCATTAAAATCCATTTCAAAAATATTTGATATTTGAAATTTTGAGCAAACATCAAAGAAGTCTCACGGGGCCAGGAGGATGAGAACTTTGCTGGACTTTGTTTTATGTATGTTATGATTTGATCTTGTTTTTATTTTGGAATAGATGGTGGGGGAGGCATTATAGCCTTTTCTATGCTCGGGGTCTCTGAAGGTCTGCGTCTGGCCCTGGGCTGGAATCTTACTGTTCAATCAGCTACAAGTCAGTCACGTACTCCATGAGCGACAGTGGCGTTCCCTTTCAGGCCAGCAGATTGCTGTGTGGGAAGTTCCATGCAGTGCTGAAACAGTTAACAGACTTCCTGAAAGCACCTCCACCTGCACCCTCTTGGGACTCACTTGCTCAGCAAGGAAGACTTGGGGCTTGGTCCTGAGGCTGTCTCCAGACACTCATTCACTTTAATAATAAGATTGTTTACCAGGAGGTGCCATGCATAGCATCTCAGCCTGCTCCTGAAAACCCCAGGAGGGAAAAACCAAGGCCAGGGTTGGCTGAATGAGTCCCCAAGGTCGGAGTCAATAGCAAAAGGTGGAGTCAGCTCCCTCCCTGAGCTTGCGCCCACCCTAGAGGTAGGGGTAGAATTTTGTAACCGGCAACCTGTTGCCTTGCCTTGGAACCTGGGTTCACCACCCACATGAGCAAGGGAAGGGGTCCCCCTGCAGGAAGATCCATGTAACTGCGGCTCCCTCTGCTCTTTCTCCAGAGAGAGAGCTGGTTTTTCTCCAGAGCTTCCTCCCAGGCCAGGGAGATGCTACCATCCCTGACTTTGGAAAGCGAGGAAGGGGCAGGGTCTGCATCTGGGGCAGAGAGGGAGGACTGTTCCACAGAAGATCCAAAAGAAATCATCATGCTGGCTTTTGTGAGAGAGAACCCTGGGATGCAAAAGCGTCTTCAGAATGCCCAGCAGCAAGGCAAGAAGAAGAGGATGAAAAAGAGGTTAGGATTGAAAGATGGGGAGTGGGGATCCATGTTGGTGAGAACAAGAAGGACCTGGGGGGAAGGGGGTCTGGCTGATGATGAGAGGGTAAAGGAGAAACTGTGTGTGGAGACTGGCAAAATCACACCGCTTTCGGTTCATATAAAAAGAATCTACTTTTGATGATCTGTTTCATAGAATCAAATAATGGTGTGTGTAATCCAAAACCACACCTTGTCCTAATTTTCATTCTATTTGTGTTTAGAATGCCTTTTTTTTTTAAGTGGGTGGGAAGAGAAGATTTCCTTGTTTGAAGAAAGTGCTTATTTGTCCTGGGAATTTAGCACACCTTAGATAGAACAGAACCACACTGACTTATTAGGACGTGACTGCACCTTGTACATTCCAGTTCTTGTTTAATGTTTCGCCATGCCTTGCTCCATTCAGACTGATTGATAAATGAGAGCTTGTCCACTTTCTCATTCACAGCTTCCCTTAATGGGGGATAGCGGGGGGGGAAGACAAATATTTCAGCCAAAAATATTTTCAATTTCTGTCCCTGGTGGACCACTGGAGTAAAGGGATCGAGGCAATGATATTAACATAAAGCTATGAGCAAAATTAGCTGTAATTGCAGTACAGAATTTCTACCTTGTGGGCAGAGTAATAGTCCTCTGACTCCATGTTTTCTGCCACTCTGCACCCCTTTGGATTCGGGTCTTTAGTAACAGGGATTGCCACACCAGGCTCAGTGTGGCAGGCTAGGTTTCATGCAGCTCCACCTGGGACAGGCTGTTTCTGGGTACAGTCCCTTATTCTGGCAAGTGTGTCTGTCTCTGTCTTGCTGTTTTCCTTTTTCTCTTTTCCAGATGATTGGTGATCAATTTATCCAGCTGCCGGTACGAGAGCGGTGAGCATCTGGGATCTATGAGGGGGACCCACTGAATTCCCTCAAAGGGTTGGGAAGGGTCACTCTTGTGTGTTCTTGAGGATGAAGGGGTGGTGTCTCCAAATCCCATCCTTTAGTTCTCCTAGATCAATGAACTGTTTGAAGAAGTTGGGGATCTCATTCCGGGAATCACGGGGTTTGACCACAATGGTGTGTACTTTACCTATCTGTATTTCTTACATATGGTGCTTTGGGGGTCTGATTGTAGAAGAGGCAGCTGTTGCCGCAATCGGCGGCTCTGTTTTAGAGCACAAATCACAAACTGGCAGTCCATGAACTGATCCTGGCCTGCAGACCCATTCTGTACTACAGAGCACAGTGTTGCTGTTGTATTTTAAATTCAAATTTAAATGCTTTAGGCTGGTCTTGTATAATACTCTCCTGGTCACTGCAGGTACTTCTCCCCCTCTGTACCCTTGAGTTTGTGTTGGAGTCAATTCCCCGTTCTAATATTACAGGGGCAGGGGAAGAAGGATGTGATGGCATATTTGTGGTTTTGGAATACATTGTATACTTTTATATATATATACACTCAGTGTATTATGTGTAATTTTTTTTCCTGCCAATTTATCTCACTAATTAAGTTTGGCTCTGGCTGGTGTTGAGGATTAGTTTATATTCCCTGAACATTCAGAGTTTAGTGGTTTGGAGGAAAGCCAGAGGCCTGCTTCCTGGCAGGTAAAACATCCATCCCAGATAACCTTCTGTAAGGAACATTGCGTGCGGACTGCGTTCTTCAATAGCTTTCAACTCGCCATGTCCTACCTTGGCAGTGGTGCGCCCAGGCGGGGCAAGATGGCTTTCAGCCCCGAGTTCTCTCGCTTTTGTACTCGGGCTGGGAGCACCTAGAAATGGAACCTCCCCACCCCACAGTGCTCCCCCACTTCCCGGACTCACGGGCTTTTCTTTCTCCACCCCCACTGCAGTGCGTAGGGCAGCTCAGCAATATGGCCTTAGAGAGGGAGGGGAAAACGAGGACTGGACTCTCTACTGGACAGACTACTCGGTGTCGCTGGAGCGCGTGATGGAAATGAAAAGTTACCAGGTATCTGGGTCAGTGCCGGTCCTCCGTGTGGCACCTACGCAGTGGGGCCCTCATTTTTATAACTGACTGGTTATAACTGCCTGGTACTCTGTGTCCCCCAGTGGTTCATGAATTCCGGCTTCTTTTGTAGAAAATCAATCACTTCCCTGGGATGAGTGAAATCTGCCGCAAGGACTTGCTGGCCAGGAATATGAGCCGCATGTTCAAGATGTTCCCTAAAGATTTCCACTTTTTCCCTAGGACTTGGTGTCTTCCTGCTGAGTGAGTGACCCCTGTGTTTCCTTCTCCACACCCAACCTCTGCTTGTTAATACATTTCCCTCTTGCCCATTCCCCGGTGGTTACTTTCCCTTCCCGTATGATCTCCCATCTCTCTGGCTACTGTTCAGGAAGAGAAAGGATAAAGGGTGTGTCCAAGGTTGAGAAAACACAAGGCTCTGCCTATAAAACTAGATGACATTTAGGGGCTGGGTGCCTTGGAACCTGTACCTGCAGTTGGGATCAGAATTTTTTCTGACCCTGAAAGCTGTTGATTTTGAACTCATTCCAACCATTCAACTGTGCAGTTTCTGAATTTTTAAGGACCGCGTGCACCTCCGGAGAAAGAAATGTAGTGGTTAGCTCCCAGGTTAGGAGCAAGGAGGGATACCTGGCATTTGTCCCATGCAGCTCCACGGGTAGTGGTCAGTGCTTCCCCTCCTCTGGTCTCATTTTGTCCATTTCAAAACTGGATATCCTTTCCTGGTCTGTAAAATGCTCTAGACTGCACCACCAAGAAACAGGATACATGAGAGATGACATGAACATGATCTCGGGGCAATCTGGTGGTTGAGTCAGGGTAGGGGCGGGGCGTAGAGAAGTGTCACCATCAGAAACATACTCACATGGCAAGGGCACCAGAGGAATCCCACCCTCTCCTCTTCACCCAGTGCTTCCCCAAACCAAGAGCTCCAGGGAATTCTCGGCCTCTCCTTAGCTTGTTGAAAACAACTTCCGGGGCTCAGCAGCAACTTAGAAGGAAGTGTCTTTGCCATTAGGTCAACAGGAACTCTAGATTTCATGACCACTGAGGAGCATTGCAGTTAAGTGACTTCTCCAATGGTGATAAGGTTCTTTTGAGTTAAAATGCAAAACAAGAAGTATAGCAAGACTGGGAGATAAAATCCATTAAATTAGTTTCTTTCTTTCTTCTGAATATGCTTTCTTCAAAGCATGTTCAAAGATATTGTTTGCTGTCCCATACTCTGGCTGAAGCGATAAGAGACTGATTGATCCAAGGTCACATCACGTATCAGGGATTGAGGCAGAGCCGGATTCCAAATTTGTATGCAAACCCAGAAAACCAAACTACCTGGGTCATGGCCACCTTTATGGGGTGCACAGCACGTATCAGCACTTTGCCCGCCTTATGTCGTGTACCCAACCACCAAAGGAGATGAGTGTCATTAGTGTCCTCATTGTAGAGATGGTGACGTTGAGGCTTAGAGAGGTCAGGTCCTTGCGAAGGGTTACACAGCCAGGAAATGGCATTGCCTGGGTTTAAATCCAGGCCTGAATTCCCTCTGAAGACCACACTCTCCACCACATATTGCTTACCCAGCCCTATTGCCAGAGCTCTGGGTGACTATCAACACCGGGGCTTTGTCACATTAGATAGCTTTTCTTTCTTTCTTATAAATAGCTAGCCTTGCTTTTCATTGTTCCGCAGCTAAAGATGTGTCTTGTTCCCTCCCTGCTCTTGGTAGCTGGGGAGATTTGCAGACCTACAGCAGGTCAAGAAAAAATAAGACATATATTTGTAAGCCGGATTCAGGCTGCCAAGGGAGAGGTATATTCATTACCCGGACAGTGAAAGAAATCAAACCAGGGGAGGATATGATCTGTCAGCTGTATATTTCAAAGGTACTTCCTCATTGTGATTATTTATTTATCGCCCATAGCAACCTCGGGCTCCACCAGACAGAATGTGAAATGAGGGACTGGAGGGTGGAGGTGGGGGTGAAGCGGAGCCTGTCTTCTGCCGTGGATTTTGTCAGACCAAGCTTTCTGACCCAGGTGCTGGCATGTGCCTGGCCAGAGTGTCCCTCACCCTTGCACTCTTTATTGTGTTGTTGTCAAAAGTCAAAGACAATGCACCCTTGTCATTCAGTCTGGCCTACTTGGCTGGCTCTTTCCCTCTGACACATGCACATGAGGGCTGGGAGGGCACCTTGGGATTGCGGAAGCCCCACCTTATTTGGGAAAAGTAGGGGAAGTCCTGGGGTGGTTCATGGTAACCAGTTTTCCTCCGTGGCTGGCGGTCAGAGGTCACAGAGGGATAACCCACAGTGGGAGGGAGCCCTCTAGAAGCGTGGGCAGAGGGGGAAGCAAAATGGCCAAGAGACGGCACTGCAGGGAGAGCTCTTGCAGAACTGCAACTACAGTAGCCCTGGATGGTGACCATATGTCCTTTCATCAAAGGACTTTTTTTTTTTTTTGAGACAGGGTTTTGCTCTGTCACCCACGTTATAGTGCAGTGGTGTCGTCATAGCTCACTACAACCTCTAACTCCTGGGCTCAAGCGATCCTCCTACCTCGGCCTTCTAAAGTGCTAGGATTATAGGTGTGAGCCACTGTGCCTGGCCCACCAAAGGACATTTGAAAGTCACTTTGTTTAGTTGCCACAATGTCTCTTGGAGGTGGTTACTTGTGCTATTGGACAGATCAGGACACTGAGGCACAGTGAGGTTTTTTGTGACCTCCACAAGGTCACGCGTTGGGTCACAGAGTCTAAGTCTCCTTCCCCCCCGACCCTCCCGTCTTCGGCCCTGGCCAAGCCTGCCCTCTGTCACACTAGGCAATGTTGGAGCTGACCCCATGAAAACAGGTGAGAGCTAGTGTGATTTTCAAGTGTGGATTTCTCATCTGATGCTTGTCTGACTTCTGTTCTGTCCTCTCAGCCCTTTATCATTGATGGGTTCAAGTTTGACCTACGGATTTATGTGCTGGTGACATCCTGTGACCCTCTCAGGATTTTTGTGTACAATGAAGGGCTGGCCCGCTTTGCTACGACTTCCTATTCCCCGCCTTGCACAGACAACCTGGTGAGCTAAAGGGATACCCTGCCTCACCCTACCCCCTTAGTGCGGTAAAAAAATCCTAGTTAAGTCCACATTCTCAAGACACTGTGGATGTGGCTGTCATTTGTTGAGCACTTACTATGTGCTGGGTTGTATATGTTCTCTCATTTAGCCCTCTCAAGAGTCCTAAAGAGAGGGATTATTATCCCCATTTTACAGACAAGGAGGTTAAAAGCCAGAGCATTAGGGACTTGTCCAAGGTCACATAGCTAGGAAGACTTGAGTTGGGAACTTGTGGCCAGGTCTGCCTGACTCCACAATTCAGGGGTGCTCAAGGAGAAAAGCCATGGGTGAGCTACCCTGCCCTCCTCCCGTCCCCAGGCCCCCAGGACCCCTGAGGTTGTCCTCAGGCAGGGCGCCACCCAATCTCAGGAGAGCTGGAGTTTCTTATGCTCCAGGCTGCAGGACACCCCTTCCTACTTCCTCTATTTGCTAGTTCAAGTAAGCCCTAAGAATTCCCTTTCTTCCCATCTCTTTAAGCCCCAGGGGCCACGGGAGGGCACAGCGAGGAAGTGGGAGGCCCAAGCTTCCGGCCTGACCCGACAGACTGTGTCTCTCTCCCCAGGATGACATCTGCATGCACCTGACTAACTATTCCATTAATAAGCACAGTTCAAATTTCAGTCAAGACGCTCACTCCGGCAGCAAGAGGTAAGGAAGCGGCTTCCCCTTTCTTTCCTTTCCTGCCAGCCTTACAGCTGCTTTCTGGGATTCTGCCCAAACCCCTTCAGCCCCCATCAGCATTTCCATCTTGGGTCACATGATCTCAGAAAATACTTCCTTGCGTCTCAAACCCAGAATAGACTCCTTCATCTCTGCCGTCTGGGCTGTTAATCATTAAAAGAAGGCCACATCGTAAACCCTAGGAGGCTGGCAGGAGGAGAGATAAACATGAGCCATTTCCCCAGCAGAATGCATACAAACTCCAAAACATATCCTTATTACAGTTGGCCCTTAAGACATCTCCAAATCCAAAGATATTCATTGATTGCTAGTCTGCCACGCAAGAAGGACTTGCCAGGCGGTTGTTTTTTGGCCTGTGGTTCCCTGGTGTGTTGCTCCATTGAGATTCTCAAATGATGTGTCACTAAGCCCTGACATGTGGCTCGCTGGCTTTAAGAGTCCCCAGAAGGGGGGAAAATGAGAGGAATTCCTTAGAGCATCTTCACAAGTGGTTTTTCCATTCACGTTATTGTCTAATTGGGTCTCATTTGGGTTTTAGAAAAAGGGGGACCGGGGAATGTGAACATGCCCAGGAACAAGGAGGAAAGAGAAAGGAACACGTATTTCTGGGGTCTCCTGTGTGTTGGAGCCTGTGCCAGGTGCTGGGTGTGCATCTGTTGTTGTTGCATTTTCCCAACAACACTGTGGCAAAGGCACAATTATCTGTCCTTTGTGGGCGGAGAACTGTGAGTTAGGTTTCATCTCCATTTTACAGATGAGGAAATCGAGTCTCTGAGAGGTTAGGTCAGTTGCCCCAGGTCACACAGCTCTGAATGCTAGAGTAGGTCGAGAAGCCTGGTCTGTCCTGCCCCACGGCTCTCCCTCATTCTACTGTACCAGGCTTAAAAGGACTAACCAACAGGCCATCCATTTGGCTTCAGAGTGTCAGAGAAGCATGTGACAGACATTTCACAACTTCCTCAGTAGCAAAATTCCAAAAAGCACATAGAGAATCACTAGTTTAAACCTGCTGGAAGGGGACGTGTGAGGCTGGGAGGAGGCGATCTCCCGCATTTTCAGAGGATGCCGGCCTCCTCTGCTGCCTGAAGCTCTCCCACCTCCTCCTCTCCCCGCCCAGACTGCGGGCACCAGCCGAGCCCCTGGTGTTGTTGCAGAGTGAGCACTGGCGCTTGGTGAGGCCTGGTTTCCAGTCCCGGCTCTGATGCTTGCCAGCTGAGCAAGTGTGGGCAAGCTACCTCACCTCTCTGAGCCTCCGTGTCTCGGTCTGAGAGATGAGGATATAAGACTCCTTGCCCTGCCCTGCCCACATCGTAGGGTCCCTGTGAGGCTCAAACGACCCGTGATGGCAACACAGACAGTGTTCGTGGTTGCTGATATTTTCCCTTAGTCTAAGGACGTGTGATGGAAATATTCTCATTTCCCTCCTCTGATGAGAACCGACACCCCAACAGCAGGCTCCGGGCCCTCACATCGTGATGGTGGGGTGTTACAGGGCGGCAGGACTAAGGCGAGGTTACGGAGACTTGGAGTATTGTTCTGCTGCCCTCGACACCCTCTTCCTCTTCCCTCTCCTCCCCTCCTCCTCCAGCCTCTGTTGGAGCAGCCATATCTGCCCCCACGGCCTCCACCTGCCCTCGCTTGGCTCGGCCTCTCTGCCCCGGGCTCCAGGCCCATCTCTCCTCAGCTCCACCTGGACGTCACCCTGTTGCTTCCAGCTCAGCATTTCCCGACCTGGACGCACACTTTCTCCTGCTTCAAACTGGTCTCCCTGCCTGACTTTCCATCTCTACCTTCTCAGCTCCGGTGTTGGGGAGCTTGGACATTTCCTTTTCCAGAGACTCATTCAGTCCTGAAGATTCCTCCTTCACATGTCTCTGCACCTCTTTCTTTGCGCCAGGCCCGGGCCCCTCTTCAGGCTCAGCCCCGACGGCCGCAGGGGCCTCCTCGCTCTTCCCCCCGGCTCTGGGCACTTGTGCGTAACCTCTCCACACCTCCATTTTCTCATCTCGAACATGACGTATTAAGTAGGAATGCTGGCTGGTCTGCCTCACAGACGTGCTGGAAGGATCTAGTGAGGGGATGTGTGTGAGTGGGCCTCGAAAACAACAACCCCACACAAGGGGATGCTGTCGGTGTTGTGCATTCTGTGCACTTACCACTTCTACTCGCAGGCGACCGGTGTGGCTCTCAGCATCAAGTTCAAACTCCTCTGCTCAGGCTACTGTAATTTCCACTCTTATTACTACTGCACTAATAGCCAACATCTTACTTGTTGAGCGCTAGCTACATGCCATGCACTGCTCTAGGCAATTTACGCACTTTAAACCACTGAATCTTCATAACAAGGCTATGAAGTAGGCATTTTCATCACCCCTATTTTGCATATTAGGAAACTGGAGTGTGACAAGGTTGAGTAACTTGCCCAAGGTCGCACAGCTAGGAGGTGATAGAGCTGGAATTGAAACTCAGGTGGTCTGGCTCCTGAGTTTGTGCTCTTACCTGCTAACCTATACTGCCCATGCTATTTACGCCATCAAGTTCTGCCAGGACACCTTCTTTTGCTCAGGCCTTGCTTATTCCCAGCTCTCTGCCTTTGCTCAGTTCCAACCAAAAGCATGGGAGAGGCTGGGTATGGTGGCTCACGCCTGTAATCCTAGCACGCCGGGAGGCCAAGGCAGGAGGATCGCTGGAGGTCAGGAGTTTGAGAGCAGCTTGAGCAAGAGCAAGACCCTGTCTCTACTAAAAAAGAAAAAAAATTAGCTGGGCAACTAAACACAGAAAAACTTAGCTGGGTGTGGTGGCACGAGCTTGTAGTCCCAGCTACTCGGGAGGCTGAGGCAGGAGGATTGCTTGAGCCCAGGAGTTTGAGGTTGCTGTGAGCTAAGGTGATGCCATGGCACTCTAGCCTGGGCAACAGAACTAGACTCTGTCTCAAAAAAAAAAAAAAAAAAAAAAAAGGGATTGGCGAATATCTTTAAAGGCCCCTCTTCTGTTTCACTAAGCTTCCATGTTGCCTTCTCTGATCTGGTTCTAACGTCTGGTCTAGCTGGATAACCACTGCAGTGTGGGCAAAACCCATCTTCTCTTTGAGCCTCTGTCTCCTCACCTGCCAGATGAGAGGACTGGATTCCGCCTCTAAGGACAAGCCTGTGGAATCTGAGTCTAACCACCCACAGTGACTTTCCCTCTCTGAACCTGCACCACCATCAGCCACAGCCTGTGGTGCCCTGGCCTTTGGTGTGCTTCCCATATTGCCAGGCAGAGTTCTTCATTCCTTCTCCCTGTCCTTTTCCTTTCTCCCTCCCCATCTTTCGAGACAATCTGCTTCTCATCCTGACTGTCTCACCTGCCCCAAAGTTGGCGGTGGAGGCCAACTGCCCTCCCAGTCAATCCCCCACTGGGGTGCACACTCAATAGGAGTAGTGCTCCGGTCGTGGTGAAAGGGAAGAGAGAAAAATGGAAAACTCGCAGGATTCTGGGGCAGACACCAGGCCACCTTCATGTCTTAGTGTTCCCAGTGCATGGCCAATGTCGAATTGAATTGACTGATCACTGGGCATTATGAAATTGTGTAATAACGTATAAATATATTCATTGTGATGGGCCCTGAGTCATCAGGAAAAGGTTATGTTTTGTTTTATAATGTCTGTTATAAGAAGTCAGGGAAGTATATAATCTATTTAAGGAAAATTTATTTCCCAATAAGGAAAATTAAATGCACTTTTTTTTACTTGAAAGGATTGGCTTCAAACGATCTAGAAAATTCATTTATGTACAACACTCCATTCCCTGACAATGGTAGGTAGAGGAGGTGGCCTCTATATTGAGTGGCCTTTGCTTATCTTTTTTTCTTTTTTTGAGACAGAGTCTGGCTCTGTTGCCCGGGCTAGAGTGCCGTGGCGTCAGCCTAGCTCACAGCAACCTCAAACTCCTGGGCTCAAGCGATCCTCTTGCCTCAGCCTCCCGAGTAGCTGGGACTACAGGCATGCACCACCATGCCTGGGTAATTTTTTATACATATATTTTTAGCTGTCCAGCTAATTTCTTTCATTTTTTTAGAGAGACGGGGTCTCGCTCTTGCTCAGGCTGGTCTCGAACTCCTGAGCTCAAACGATCCGCCCACCTCGGCCTCCCAGAGTGCTAGGATTACCGGCGTGAGCTACCAGGCCCGGCTGCTTATCTATCTTCATATAAATGCATCTTTAGTTGTTTCATATGTGTGTTGACTCCCCAAATGGTGCTTAGGCTTCTCATGAGAGAGGTGGCAGTTCCTAGGTGTCCCCTCCTTGCATGAAACTTTGCATGCACAGCAGGCCCTGAGCAAAGGCGCATTGACTGGCCCATCCTGCCTCCTCCTCTTTGACCCCTTTGGCTGGAGGAGCCATGTCTCTTGTCTTCTTCATCCTCCCCTCTGCTCCTCACTCTCCTGCATCTCCTCCTTCCATATTTCCACTCCCACATCAGCTCTCTACGCACATGCGTGTGCATGTGGGGGACAAGTGTCCGTCTCCATCATTGCCTCTGGGATCTGTCAGATTATCCTGTCTCTGTACTGCCCAGCTCAGAGCTGACTGGAGCATCCACTCAGATATTCCTCATGAACCCCTCCGCGTGGGGCAGATGTCCTCTGATTTCCTCCATGATAGGATCACTTTTCTTTCGCCTACAACTGAAGGGTTTCCTGGAATATGGGACTTTCGGTTCTAAAAATGGGATAGTCCAGTGTTCTCGGAACAGCTGGTAACCCTATCTGTGGAAATGCCTTGGGGCTGCCTTTTCCCCATAAGTAGCCCTAAAACAAGATTTCTGTGTCTTTGGTATCCCCAGAATCCCCTCAAATGGCTGAGGTGGGACCTGGGTGTCAGTATTCTCAAAAGGCTCTCCAGGTGCTTCTAATATACACTAAAGGCTGAGAAACGATTGCCCCCAAAGCAAAACCATGATATAGGTGGTTGGTTTGTCTGTTTCATTTGTTAAGCTTCCACCTGTGGTACCCAAGCCCTTCCCTGCCCACAGGTGTTTTCTGGGTCATAATGAAAGTGTGCGGGCCATGTCTTATGTGACTTTATATCTGCGCCTACCCTAGGGCTCTGGAGGTTTTGGAAGGATGGCCCTGTGACTCCTGCAGGCCTCCTTTCCTGCCGACACAGCCCTGGTGTCGCCCGGCCCGTGGGCAGCCTCCCCACTGGCTCTGGAGCCTCATCTTCTCCAGCAGATTCTGGTTCCAGCCTTGGATGACCAGAGACCACTGTCCTGCCTCATGGCCTGTGGTTCCCTTCCAGAAAGCTGTCCACGTTCAATATGTACATGGAGAAGCACAGCTACGACGTGGAGCGGATATGGAGGGACATCGAGGACGTCATCGTCAAGACGATCGTCTCTGCTCAGCCCATCATCAAACACAACTACCACACCTGCTTCCCCAACCACACTCTCAACAGTGCCTGCTTCGAAATCCTGGGCTTTGACATCTTGCTGGACCGCAAGCTCAAACCCTGGCTGCTGGAGGTAGGGGAGTTTGAGTGAGGGGGGAAACTGACTCGGTGATTGGGGTCAGCCAGCTGGGGTAGGGGGGCGGTGAGGACTCCGCCCTCCAGGCTCACCTGGATTGTTTTAATCAACTTCCGGAGCCACTTCCTCCACTGGTGCCTGCCGCCTAGGGCTCCTCTCTCAGCTGAGAAGTGGCCACCAGAGGGGGGTAGACGGCTGGGAATTAGAGAATTCCTTGAGCCTTCTTGAGGTCCACCCAGACTTGGAAACGCTGATCTCATGCAGTGTTTCTAAAGACAGCTCTACCTTTTGTGACAGAGTTGTCTCCCAAAAGGGGGTGTTCTTTGTCAGAGCTGGGTCAACAGTGTTCAGTGTCAGACAGGAGCTGCCGTGCCCGGCTCTCAGAGGCCTGGACTGCTCAGTTCTGAGCCCCAGCAGAGACGGGTGGGAGAGCCACTTGGTGAATTTCCTGCCTCCCCCAGACCTGTGGGGTGGTGGGGGGAGGAAGAGAAGGTTTCTGGGTGGCCGCCTCTCTTTCTGATCGGACTTGTCCTCTCAGGAGCCCTCAAGTGGCCATTCAGTGAGCCAAGGGTGCAAGGTGAAGTCAGGGGTGATAGTGCCAGGTGCCAACAACACAGAAAACACAGAGTGGAGAACCCAGAATTACAGATCAGACTCCTGGGCTCCACCCAGCCCTTGTTCCCAGGTATGGTGGGAAGCGGGTAAAGCTGTCTGGAGCTCTCACCCAAAGAGCAGAACAAGCTACTAGGAGCCAGCCTCCAGAAACTGCTAGACAGGCCGGGTGTGGTGGCTCATGCCTGTAACTCCAACACTTTGGGAGGCCGAGGCAGGAGGATCGCTTGAGGCCAGGAGTTCAAGACCAGCTGAGCAGTATAGTGAGACCCTGTCCCTACAAAAAACAGAAAAATTTAAAAATTAGCCAGGTGTGGTGGCACACACCTGTAGTCCCAGCTACTCAGGAGGCTGAGACAGGAGGATTGCTTAAGCCCAGGAGTTTGAGGTTGCAGTGAGCTATGATGAGGCCACTGTATTCTAGCCCAGACAACCGAGTGAGACACTGTCTCAAAAAAAAAAAAAGAAAAGAATTGCTAGAAATTTACAAATGTCATCTAGTGTCTCTGAACAATATAGACTTTTCCGTGGGCAGGAGTGAGTCCTCACCCTCCTGCCACCTGTCTCCCCTCCACCCCAGGCGACTCCTGCGTTCCCACAGCAGTGTTGATTCTCTTGGGAGATCAGGTGCAGTTGAACCCCCAGGGCCCCAGGGACCTGGTTCTATGACTTCCCTGCTCCCAATGAGACCGGCCTGTCCTGGTCCAAATTATGACTGGAATGCACCATCCTTTCTACTCCATGCCTCCCAGCCTGCCCCTCCGGACTGCCCTTTCCATCCCACCCCATGGAATACTCAGTGCGCGTGAGAGAACACATGCACTCCAGATGGAGCAGAACACGCACACCAAAGAGAGGGCAACCCCCGATGCTTCCAGAGAAGAAAGGGCTGAGATAAAAGCTAGTTTAACTAAAGAGAATTCCACTTCCTCCAGTCCAGACACTCTCCTCTCCCTTCCACTCATCTTGGTAATCAGGGCCCTGAGGTGGGCTTTGGTAGCAGCCAGGAGGTGGCATCTTGGCCTCATTCTCTGCTTTCACCCTGGACAGCCCTGTCCCCATCTTGCCCTCCCAGGTCAACCACTCTCCAAGCTTCTCCACCGACTCCTGGTTGGATAAAGAGGTGAAGGACAACCTGCTGTATGACACCTTTGTTCTGATCAACCTGAGAAGCTGTAACAAAAAGAAAGTCTTGGAGAAGGAGAGACAACGAGGGCGGTTCCTGCAGCAGTGTCGATCTTGGGAGATCAGGTACAGTAGGATCCCGGAGGCCTGGTTCTCTGACTTCCCTACTTAGTCCCCAGAAAACTCGCCTGTCCTAGTCCACGTTCTAACTTGACAACCAACTAGTTTTGTGGTCTTTCTGTCACTTCTCTGAGCCTCAGTGATCCTTCTGTGAAATGGAGCTAATGATACAGAGTATTGTTGGGGGAATTAAATGAGATAATGCATAGAAAAATTTTAGCGTGGTGTCTGGTATGATAATTTACATTAGAGGCTATTAAGAATCTTGCCTAGGCTGAGCCCGGTGGCCCACGCCTGTAATCCTAGCACTCCAGGAGGCCGAGGCGGGAGGATCGTTTGAGTTCAGGAGTTCGAGACCAGCCTGAGCAAGAGCGAGACCCCATCTCTACTAAAAATAGAAAGAAATTAGCTGGACAACTAAAAATATATAGAAAAAATTAGCTGGGCATGGTGGCGCATGCCTGTAGTCCCAGCAACCTGGGAGACTGAGGCAGGAGGATCGCTTGAGCCCAGGAGTTTGAGGTTGCTGTGAGCTAAAAAAAGAATCTTGCCTGGAGTTGGGGGGATCATTTCTAACAAATGATAATTCTGTTTGGAAAATGGATTTATACTTGCAGAATGTAGCAGTTTGAACAGGTTTACAATGAATATTCCTTCATTCCCAGAAACAGGAGGTTAAGTTGCAGATATATAATTATATATAATGGATAGAAAGTGATTAATATCATGTGAAGATTTAGGAATTACCAGGCCCAGGTGCAGTGGCTCATGCCTGTAATCCCAGCACTTTGGGAAGCTGAAGTGGGAGGATCATTTGAGCCCAGGAGTTCAAGACCAGTCTGGGTAACACAGAGAGACCCCATCTCTAAAAAGTACTAGCCAGGCATGGTGATGTGCACCTGTCGTCTCAGCTACTCAGGAGGCTGAGACAGGAGGAAGCTTGAGCCCGGGAGTTTGAGGCTGCAGTGAGCTATAATCGCACCACTGCACTCCAGCCTGGGCACCAGAGCAAGACCCTGTCTTCATAAAACAACAAAAAAGGAATTATTGATCTAAAAAAATAAAGGCATTCCTTTATTTTTACTGAAGAGAAAGATTTGCTGGCTCCCCCGTGCTCCGGTACTGGCAGGAGCTAACGTCCCCCTGCTTCCTGTTCAGCATCATTTACCTTGTCATTGGAGCCTTCCCTCTGCAGGGTGATCCTGGTGTCAGAGACGCTGAGCCTGGTCGAGGAGATGCCTTTGTTGCTTTTTACAATCCCACTACAGCCCCCCACCTTCCTCCAGGCACCCTCTCCAGAGCAGAGCCAGCCTCACCCTTCAGGACCGAGTTTCTGGAACTGAGGCCACACGTAGTGTTTATGTTTGGATGACATTGTGTTTCTCAGACACTGTCACCTGGACTGTCTTCCCTGTAAGGAGTGGGGAGGTGGGTAGGATGGGGTGTTGTGTGGTCTTGTGCTTGAAGGCAAGAGACCAAGACTCCAGAAAGGGAACCGACTTTCACAAGGTCACCTCGCTGGTAAGTGACAGATCTGGATCCAGAGCCCAGGGGTTTTGCAGTCTGGGGTTCCAGGATCCCTTCCACTGTGCCATGTCATCTCTAAGCTCCTTGGGCAGGAGGCAGCATCGTATTAAGGAGCAGCCGTCAGGGTAAGGGCCTCCTCTGAAACAGTCTGCTCATTACTGGGCCCCGGATGTCTCAGTGGCTCTTGGTTTCCCTCCTGTAAAAGGAGGCCGATCATTCCTCCCAGCCTGACCTCCACCTCCCTGGGGGGCTGTGAGGAAGGATGAGATCATGACAGCTCGTAAAGGCTCACCAAGCTCATCCAAGAAGCCCTCAAATTTAGCAAAACACAAGCTGCCATTCTTCAGAGAGGGGGATCAGGGCATTGGATGGGAAGGTGGCGACAGTCTGCCTGGGCAGCACTGAGCTGAGGGGGAAACAGGTTTTATTTGTAACAGGAGAGACTTTGGTGAGCTGTCAGGAAGACTCTCCTAATCAGCTCTTAGTGCATTTCGACATTGGCTGCCCTGGGAGGGCTAGAGGGAAACATTCACGCGTTTGTTTAGCAAATACCGATTGACCGCTATTGTGTGCAAGGCCTCCATCTGGCCCTAGATGACATCCAGCTTGGACATGTCCCTTCCAGGCTTTGTCCCAAGAAAACTGAACTGCGGCCCTGTGTTCTGCTTCCCAACAGGACTGAGGAAGCCAAGGGTTTCCAGGCCTCGTGGCTGCAGAAAACTGAGAAGTACGAGAAGGAAAACTGTGGAGGGTTCCGGCTGATTTATCCCAGTCTGAACTCGGAGAAGTATGAGAAGTTTTTCCAGGACAACAGCTCCCGCTTCCAGAATACTATTGCGTCCAGGGCTCGGGAGGTGTATGCCCGGTAGGAAGGCTCCTGGGCGAGGTGGGAGGGGTGTCCTGGGGCTTGTGCCTGACCGGCTGGCTGACTGGCCTGGGATGGTGGGGAGTGTCTCAGAGCCATGGTCCCCAACCTTGAAGCCACCAGGGGAACATTTACTCTGATCTCACAAGGACAAGGAATTGGAAAATTCCCTAGTGCGGGGTGTAGAAGGGTGGCTGTTTCTAGAAACTCTCTCCTGAGACAGACACCCCCACCCCACCCCAGGGTGTCCACCCCCTCAGAGCTGCCTCATGGACTCATCCCATGGAGTCCAGCCACTACTGCCCACCTCATTTTATGGAAGGGGAGAGCAGAGCAGAGAGAGGGTCACACAGAAAGATGATGGCAGAAGAGGACCAGAACCACCCTGCCTCCTGAGTCATGACATCAAATTATTTCTACCATATTATGTCACCTTTATCCACTCTCGGGACCCATTGGCCAGAGAGGCCCAGCATATGAAGTGGCCCAACATGAGAGCCCCTGGCTTTAGCCTCCTGTGCAGACCCTCTTCCCAGCACCTGCCATGGTGGGAAGCCAGCCTGCTGGGAGGTGGGAGGAGATGGGGTGTGGTGGAGTGGGGGTGGCCCCTGCCTGTGCATCTCTCCTTGGATGCTGTTCCCCAGACTGGGGACGGTCTGGTTGGAGGGATGACTGTTCCCTCCACACCCTGCTCTTTGACCTTCGATCACTTGTGCAGACTGGACGTGCTGGGGGAGGGACCGTGGTACATTCCGCTGCCTTGCCCAGGCCGGCCCATCCCTCAGGGAGAAGCCTGTCCCTGACCTGGTGACACTCACTTGTTCCTCAATGGGCAGGCAACTGATCCAGAAGCTGAGACTGAAACAGGAGAAAAAACCCTTCCAGACCAAAGAGAGGAAGGTAGAGATGCCGGGGGAATTGGCAGGCGAGCAGGCCAGAGGCAACGGTGCAAGGACCTGGC
>RJWJ010028534.1:0-21315 GCA_004363605.1 Indri indri | reverse complement strand
TTAGCCAATCGCCTGAGTGTTAATTAATGAAATGACTTTCATTTTGCAGAAAATAAAAAAAGTGCCAGTTAGAACCAGAACTCGAGTATAATCCCTGCCATCTGCCTCCTGTTATCTGCATAGATGAAGAAACTGACAACACAGCACTGTATCGCAAGAGGGTAGAGGAATACTCACTGTCTATGAAAGGGGTTGCAAGGCCTCTGTGGCTTTTCTTGTCTCTTAATTACTTTATGTTTGCTGATTTAAATTAATGGTTTCTCAGGAAGTGATATTAGGTGTGATGTCTTTATGTGAAGTGAGCATTCTCATCACTCTATCTGAGCATCAAAAATTGTTTTCTGCTCAAACCTCCTTCCACTCTAAATTCATGAATTTTCCACACTGTGTTTATTAAAAACAAAAAAATATTTTTTAAAAATAAATATTCGTAACAAATTATAGATTAGATCTATTTTGTAAGCTGGGGATGACATTGAGAAAAAGGGCCAAGGTTCATCAAACCGGGTGTTATACCCACAGTGCCTCATTTACACCTCAGAACAACCTTGCGGGGTAAAAATTATCTTCATTTTACATAGGAGAAAACCAAGGCTCAGAAAAGGCATCTCAGCCAGGGGCTAAGGTTACAGAGCAAGTAAATGGTGCAGTGTGCCTGGCTGTACTGTTTATATTCATTCCTTTAAATAACCAAGATTCAGTTCAGTATCCCCGCATTAATCTTAACTAGCGTTTATTAGCTCACCTTGAAACGCAGCTTGCAGACAAACACCTTCTCTATCAGTTACTTACTCCTTGACCTTCCGGCTGACTCAGGGTCAGGGAGCCTCTGCTGCTCATTTCTCAAGTGAGCTTTGGCTGTGCTGAGTCTCAGGTACAGTGTGCTCGTTAGCTCTGTGAAAATTAATTTTCTATTCCAAGGAAAAGCAGGGTAATATAGTTAGTGTTTCTCATTCAGGAAAAAGGCTGTTCTTAGCAGTGTGACAGAGAAAGAGGACGGCTGCAGTGGTGTGTGCCATGAAGAATATAACCACCCCTCCCAGGATGACATTCTCGTCAACCAAAGGAAGAAAGACTTCTAACTTGGTTCACCTCACTCTTCTCTCGATTGACATATAGTTACTTACTGTTCATAGATAACCTTAGATCTAAGACTTATGGAATCTTTATTAAAGAGTTTTTATATTTTACACAAAAAGGTTCATCTTGAGCAAAATACGTATGTAATTTTTGAGGGGATTTAAAATGGTGAGAATGAAAGGTCCCTTTTAGAAAGCTTGCTGCTTGGATATATCTGAGGTTTTGATGTACTGTGGAGTAAGCCTGCAGCCAAGCAGTTTGGAATTCTTTCCCACTGGTGAGAAGATTCATATTGAAAGATGGGGAAATGATCTCATTGCAGAAATCACAGTTGTAAGTTTGACTTACTCCTATTCCCCGAGGTATGCAAAAATGTGATGTGAATTAAATAACCCTTAAAAGAAAAAGAACACACACATTTATCTGAAGCAAGAAAGAAGCAAAATGAATTCATATGCTGTGCAACTTGTTGTTTAAACACATTTTGAAGTTATGTGATATTTTAGGAAAAAGCAACTAGGACAAAGTGTTTTTTTTTTTTTTTTTTCCATAGAGCCTTCAGTACCATTTGGACAATAATTTTTGAACTTATAACAATGATAATAAAAATTGCAATCTGGCTGGTTTTTTCTTGTCCCTGAAGGTTCAATTAAAACTGGTTCGAAGCCATATCTTAAGTGGAGTGTGAAGCCCAACATTTCTTACAGTTTATCAGAGGATTCCTGGCTGCTTCCGGCTCAGTCAACTCTGGCTTTGCTTTCTCAGTCTTTCTTCATTTTAATGCTTGTGCCCATTGCTTTCTCCTCCATCTCAGCCCCTTGCCTTAATTTTCCCTGAAAATAATCACATACGGCTGTTGTGTGCAGTGGACTTTTGCTGAAGAGTTGGCTAATATGGTGATGGAAGAACAAAGCACAGCATTTAACAAATTAAAATTGAAAGACATTGCTGTTACAAAGCATTTTTTCTACCCCATCTGCTTTCTTGCTCTCCACCTCAATCCTCCAACCCCAGTTAGTTTTCAGCCATTATTTCTTTGAAGATATTTTCTCTCTGATCTCCTGGTACGTCCATCCGTTATGCATATGTTGGGGTGCTTAAAGATGTCCCACATTTCTCTGAAGCTCTGTTCATTTTTCTTAATTCTTTTTTCTCTCTATTCTTCAGGTTTCCTAATCTCTATTGGTCTGTCTTCAAGTTTATCTCCTATCTTCTTTGTGATCTATCTTCTAAAATGATCTAGCTTCCCTTTCATCTGTTGCTTCAGATTTCATAATCTCCACTGATCTCTCTTCAAGTTTGTTGATTCTGCCTTCTGTCAATTCAAAGCTACTTTTGCACTTTGTTCTGGGCTGAATTGGGGCACCTCCAAAATTTACATATTGAAGTCTAACCCCCTGTACCACAAAATGTGACCTTATTTGGAAGTAGGGTTTTTGCAGATGTAATTGGTTCAGATGAGGTCATACTGGATGGAGTAAGGTGGGCCCCTGATCCAATATGACTGGTGTCCTTATAAAAAGGGGACATTTGGACACACACACACACACACAAGGAGAATGCCCTGTGAAGAAGAAGGCAGAGATTGGGGTGATGCAGGAGAAGTCAAGGAAAACCAAAGATTGCCAGCAAACCACCAGAACCAGGAGAGGCATTTCTCCTTCAGCAGGAAACAAGAATATTGACACATTGACATAGGACTTCCAGCCTCCAGAACAGTGAGAGAATAAATTTCTGTCATTTAAACCACCTAGCATGTGGTATTTTGTTATGAAATCCCTAGCAAACTAATACTCATACCTTTAGTGACTTTTTTTTTCATTTTAGTATTGTGCTTTTCAACTGCAGAATTTCTATTTGATTCTTTTTACACTTTCTACCTTATATTAATATTCTCTATTTGATGAATTGTTGTGACCATACCTTCTTTTAATTCTTTACACAGGCTTTCCTTTAATTTACATATTTATAATAGCTGCTTTGAAGTCTTTGCCTATGAAGTCCAACATCTGGATTGCTTCAAAGGTAATTTCTTTAGCTTGCTTTTTTAGCCTTGGGTGTGGGTCACTTTTCCTGCGTCTTTTCATGTCTTGTAATTTTTTTGTTGAAAAATGGACAATTTTAAATAATGTCGTGTAGAGAATCTGTATACTGACTCTGCTAGCCCTTTCCCACAGGGCCTGTTTTTGCTTTTTGTTTCCTCTGTTTGTTTTGAGACCCAGCTGAACTAGTTCTGTGACATCTGTTTCCCTGGCAGTGTGTAGGCTCTGATGTCCCTGCTTAGATTTTTTCCTCTTGTCTTTTAGTCCAACTATGCAGGGGTGGGTCGAGTCAGCACAAGCTATTTACCAGTCAAAGGTTGTGCTTTAGTTTCTTAGCCAGTTAGAATTTCATCCTTTATCATTGGCTATATGTGTGGCTTAAGGACTACTTTCGTAGTTTAGGGATTTTGTGATTTTTTGCCCCATATTTAGCCAGGGACTAGTACCTTGAAAATTTCTGCTCTAGTTAACCCTAAAAAGTTGCAGTTTTGATCATGCTCACAGTTTTCCAGGTCATTAGGGATGAGTTTGATTTTATTTTTAAACCTGCCTTCCTAGGCACAGCCGCCAGGTCAGAATAGCTTATTTTTCAGTCATTGTATAATGTATGTGTATAGTATATGTGCCTGTGAAGCCTCTTGAACCCACAAGCCTTCTGTGATTTGCTGATGCATCCGTGTGTAGCTTGGGGAATGCTTTCACCTTTACTGCACATCCTGTTCTGATCCTTCTGAGTCAGTGCAGCCTCTTGGTTGCACACAGTCTTTCCAAGCTCCGGGGTTCACTGTGACCTCTGGGAAGTTCTTGGCTATTTCTTTCCCTAGATATTTTTTTGAAATTTCTGCTGCTTTTCCATTGTATTTATTGCTGCTAGTATCACAGAACTACCAGCTCCTCTAAATTGCTCACCAATATTCTTGGTCTGCCATTCCTGAAATAGAGCTTCTGTCCAAAAGTGGGACTAGGGTAGGGGAAGGAAATCTCAGTCCCCTCCACCATGCCCGCCGGGAATAGAACTTATGCAGTTCAGCACTGGGTGTTGAGAGAACTAATGGCCTGATCCTGAAACCACAGCCTTGGACTGGGAGCTGGGAGTGGAGATGGTACCATCTTCTTGGTTTCACCTCCCTTGTGTATAGATTCCATTATCAACCCACAGAGCTGGGGGTTAGGGTAGAAGCAGATCATGCTTCCAATGCTGCAGACTCTTACTACTCTTACTAAAATTTAGTAGACTTTCTTTTTTTTTAATAGCCCAAAATCTTTGTTTTATTGTTGATTTTTAAAGTAACTACAAAAGTTTAATTCACATTTGTTCAGCCATTCACATCCATATCCAAATCTTCTTCCACGTGTAGTTCACGGTCAACTCTACATTGGTGGGTGGGCCAGGATTGTGTTTTTTATCAAACTCAGGAAAATGAGACAGCGTCTGCTAAGTTTAGATACAATACCCTAACATTGTTTGTTTCTTGTTGTGTGTTTTTTTCTGTTTTCCTGGTATACTTTTTTCCCATCGTTTATTTTTTTACCTTTTGATTGAAGTATACATATGGAAAAGTACACTTATTATAAAATGATGAAATTTCAGAAACTGAAAATGCCCATGTGATGAGCAGCCAATTAGCTTTGTTGCATACTTTTATGACTTTTCCAGAGACTTTATATGATTTTTTAAAAAATAATTTTTCACTTAAATGATCATTGTACTGAGAGTACATGAGGCCTATCATATAGTCATTATAGAAGTCCTGCATGGCCATTTAATTTTTACTAATTATCTCTTTTACTTGATATCCAGTGTCCCACCAGGCAGTTGGTCATCCTGTCTGACCTCTTTTCTTCTCCTTCCTCATTTTTATCCCATTCCAAACAATTCTTGCTTCTTTGAATGCATAGTAACCTAGCTGTCTTGTTTTACTACTCCTAATCCTCCTTTCCAAACAAAAATGGCCCACTGAGAGGTTTACTAAACAAAATTAGTTCCCCTGTTCCAGGACTAATTCTGAAATACAGGTCTTAAATTAACAAAATTCTATTACCTGGTATATTGTATTGCTTATTTACTACAACCCTAAATGGCTGTGAAGAGACAGGCACTGTGCAGGGGCCAGGGTAGGAAGAGGGTCCTGCACCTGAGAGGCTCTCAGTCTTCCAGGGGAGACAGACATGAGAATAACCCATGGCAACTGTGTGCAAAGGCTAAAATAGGAGCATGTGCAGGGGCTATGGGGTCCACTCCCTCTCTGGGAGTCACACAAGGTTTCAGAGAAGGAGGCAAGAGCATTCCATGCAGAGGAGTTACAAGGAGGCCAAGAGGAGTGAAGTAGTGAGGTCCAAGCCATTACAAATTGTTCAGTGGGAACAGAGGGGACAAATGTAGGGATGCAGCAATGAGAGACTACAAAGGTGGAAAGAGACATGAAAAATGTGCTAACTAGGTGTTTCAGATTCTACCTCCCTAATTAGATGTGGTTTAACCAGGGCTGACTCCTATTGGTTGAAGCCTCCTGTTAATTCAATGTGTTAGACTCCACTGGACATAGTGAAGGCTTTCCGTAAATAATTGCTTAACTATTGCCTGGAATGTGGGCTCTATTCCTAAGTTGGCAATCAGTATCTCACATTATAAAGAGAGTGCCAGACACACCCACCCCAGGACTTCCTAAGAGGTAGCTAAGCTGGTCCTTTGAAGGTCCTGCTACTTTTTCATCCAGCTTATATAATCAAAAGACTAGGTCCTTAAAGGAAGTTCATGGGAAGAGTCCCTGATAGGTGGGATGGCAGCCTAGAGATGGTGTGAGGGTCTGCTTTGGATCCTGGGCAAGGGATGGGCACCAGGAGAACCAATTGGAAAGATTGGGAGTACTTCCAGAAAGGGGATCCTGGTTTCTTAATCCTTGCCTAATGCTTACACAACACTTATTATGTGCCAGACACTGTGGTCAACACATTTTTATGTATATTAAATCATTTAATCCTCACAGAAACCATGCAGTAATGGTATCTGGGTTCTCCCATTTTACATCTGGGGCACTGAGACTTTTTCAAGGTAAATGAAAGACTTGGGGTTCAGGTCTGTGAGTCAGGCTGCTGTACTACCTCTCTCAGTGGGTGGCTGGGCTCAAGCCATCTTGAAAGAACCCACCCAAAAGAGCCATTTGCTGGGATGAAGGAAGCCTGGCCTGTGAAGAAGCAAAGCTGAGTAGGACCATCACAAGATGTCAGAAAGGGAGGGCATCGCCTACCAAATAGGGAAGAGGAGAAGAGGGGAAGAGAGAAAGAATGGACCACACTGGAGACATGTGGACAATGGGTCTTGCTTGCACCAAGGAACAGGAGAAATTTTGATGTGTAATAATAGACGATAACTCCAATGACTAAAACTATAACCTAATTGTCACTGTGATTCCAGACACTCACATTTAACATCCCTGTCCCCTGCAATCATCTACCTGAATCAACTGATACATTCAGGAGTTGGATAGAGAAAGATTTGAAATATAGCACTGTTTCAACTTTACAGATATAGCTGGTTGGAGAATGGGGCTTCTGTTGTACTGTACATGGCTTTGCTAAAACCTTATCCAGAATTCACTTGACCACCCCATTGCAGGCAGAGCTGGGCAACTTGTTCAAGGAGTAGTGTGGGAGGCAGAGGAGAAGCAAGGTCTTCCTCCAAAGGACATTTTTCCCACTTGATCTGAGAGGAGTAGACAGTAAGAGATAGAAAAGTGATGGAATCTGAAATTAACCAGAATCTGAAAGTGATCAGAAAACTACGGAATCCTCCACAAATACTGGCAAAAAGTAGGGATAAGAATATGGAGAGAGCATGTTTGAAGGCAGGGGTTGGTTGGTGTAAAATAAAGTGATTGCCTGAAACCTAAGAGTTCAGCCCATTTTGCACTCAGTGACATTTGCACGGGGATCATTTGTACTCATCTTCCACATTGGGAGAGAATGCACAGCTCTCACTTGTTCCTAAGTGTGAACAATAGTTCCTCTTCACTTATTTATTTCACTTCATTATTTATTGATGGTATTTATGCTCTCCCCCTTCCCAGTTCTCCCATTGATTGCAATGTTATTCAAGTTAATTTTCATAAATAAATTATTCCAACAATGGATTAAGTATAAATTAGTTGACATAATTGTGCATCCATTCTGGTAAGTACAGAATGTGACATTAAGTATTTTATGCTAACACAAGCTCTTGGTTTCTCTGATCATTAAACTTTTCTGAATAATAATAAATCACATCCTCCTCATTATCCTCTGGGTTCTTTTAAACTCCATGAATTTCAATGGAGAGTTATAAAGGAAAATAAAAAGAATTCTGAGCTAGAATCCTGTACGGGAGGCAACAAAATGGAAAACACACACACTCACAGCTTCCTTTCTTAATGAAAGCATTTTTCATTTCCGTCAGTAGATCACTTTTCTGCCTTAATTTTGAGGCACTTCCCCAGAAAGCAAGATTGAATATAGTCATTTAAAGAAATTCAACCCTCGAAAATTGGTAACTACCTTCCATACCATAATTCAATATAAATTTTGGGCTCAAAGATTATCCCAAGGCTAAAACAATTTATTGCAAAGATACGTTGCACAGGGAGGATTCTCGATCATTGTCTTCTTATCGTTTTCCCCTCATCTTTCATTTACTCCCTTATGTTTCCACCTGTCCTCCTTCCCCTCTCCAACTTTCCCTCCTCTTCCTGCTTTGTGCTGTCAGCAGATCCAGACTTGCAAGATCCTTAGTTCCCAAGACCTTGAAGAGAGAGTGTCCTTTTCTTGGGAATTCCAGCTAGGCCCTTGGAAGGCTTTGCCTGGCCTGGCTTGGGTCATGTCCGCATGTTTGTGATGTGGCCTGAAGGATGTGACTCTGATGGGCCAGGACATGGTTAAGATGTAAACCTGGGGAGTTGAGAGGGGGAGTCACAAGGACTGAGAAGCAGGAAGGGGTGGTTCCTGAAAGCATCAGAAGTATTCTCTTGCCAAATAAAGCTAGCAAGAAAGAACAATAGAATACCTCTACAGTTGTGCTGTGTGTGTGTGTGTGTGTGTGTGTGTGTGTGTGTCTGTGATCTAGGTGCTATGCTAAGAAAGCCCTTCCCCAACACAAGTGTATAATATTTTTATGTTTTTGCAATTATATTTAATTGAGATAGAATTTGTTTTGGGGGTGAAGTAGTGGTATCTTTTGAACCTATTTTTTTAAATAGGCAATTTCTGAAACTATTTCTTGATTAATTCATCCTTTCTCAACTGATTCTGACATCTTTTTTTGAAATTAAACTGCCCTATATTCATTCACACAGGGCAAGCGGAGGACCCATCTCTCTGCCATTTGTTACAATGTCCTACATGTCAGGAAAGCATCACAGCTGCTTTCTCCATCCCCCACCCCCTTCTCCTTGTTTTGTTTTTGTTTTTGATTGTGCTTTTGGCTGATGTTACTTTTATGTTGAATAAATAGGAGCTGAATGTGTGCACCACGTAATGTGTGTATCTGAAAAGCAATGAAATGAAAGGAACAAGGTTAGAGCCACTTAGCCCTTCAAAAAATGCCTGGAGAAACCGTCTCCATCTCTCTTGGTGCCAGCATACTGCAGAGACTTCCACCAGGGCAGGGGCCACCAATCTAAGGGTTAGGAGCAGACCGCTACCAGCGGGGTAGCTGTCTCTACAACGGATGGGGGGCTGCGAGTAAGGTGGTCGGTGTAACCCTGTGTGTCGCAGTCCTCTAGGCATTCTGGCAGCTGGATTTCGACACTGAGATTGTGGCCCTCCAGAAGACAGTGTGGATCTGGAAAAAGTGGAGGCTTTCCTTTTTTGATGCGGTTGGTCATGGAAAGAACAATTGGCCAAACGGGGCTGAGACTTGGTATATGTGGTTTGGCTGATCTGCACATGGAAGAAATTTCACCCAGGCGCCATCTGCTTGCGGGCGCACACCATCTCACCTGCGCAGCTGTCTTTCCTGTCCTTGCTTCCCTTCTTGTTCCCTCTGAAGGCAAAGTCCTCTTTGGCATCGACCGCCAGGAGGCGACATGTTAGGTCTTGCACCGGTGCGGGGCTCAGGACCACAGCCTTGGCCAGGACCAGGGCGGCCCGCAGGAGCCTGGGGAGCATAGGGCCCAGTCATGGTCTGCGCGGAGCGGAGCGCCCAGTTCGCAGCTGCAGTGGGCTGTGCAGGTGCGGAGGGGGCCTAGCGGCGTCTTACGGTGACTCCCCAGTTTTGTTCTCACAGCCCCCAAGATATCTGGGGATCCCACTAGCCATGAGCCCAACTTGAGATCTCCTCTCTCTGCAGACCACTGTTTGGCTAACCAAGGAAGTTTTATTATATATCCATTTCTTTATCCACTTCAAATCAGCTTAAGATAGACATATGTATAGGTTTTTTTCTCCCCAACTCTAGCAAATAATATAAATTGCGAGCAAAGATTTTCCTTTACGTATTTTAAGAAATAAGAAATTAATTTAAAATAAGAACATTAGATAAATACTCCATGATGGAAATAACAGTAGGTATGAAGTCAGAACACTCCTATTCTGACTCCAAAGTCTGCTTGACTTTGGGCTCGTTGCCCAAAGCATCGGTTTCCTCATCTATAAAGTAAGGGTAATGCTATGACTTACAAGGTTATTCTGTAGATTAAATGAGACTCTTTGAGTGTCCATTATCAATCTGGCAATATGCTAACATTGATGAGTCAATGCTCAATTAGTTGTAACTCATTTTTAAAGCCACAAAATTACACTCACATATCACCATAGCCAAACTCTCTAAATATAGGAAATGATGTAGTAAATAATTTAGTCTTCCTTATTCATGTTAATAAAACATTCCCTACATCTGTTCTAACACTATTTATGGTGCTACGCAAATCCATGTCCGTGAATTTCAAAAATTAATGGAGGACAAATAAGTTGATAAGATTGTAACTGCCTGGCTCATTGTAGAAGTTTCTCCAATGGATGTTATTTTAAGATGTAATCAAGACAATTAAAATAGGTGTTAAAAATGTGGTATACTCTCAGCAATAAATATTTTGGCTGTATTCCCTGTGGAAGAATTAATTTTAAAATTTAAATTGTTTTGTGTCTGTAAGCCTCATGCAAATGGGTTTATTTCATTCATTTTGCCTATTTTGTAGCCGTCTTGAAACCAGCTTTCCTCTGCCCTGTCTATCTTTTCTCCCTGAAGGGCATGCATAACCATTTTGAGTGGCAGAAAGGTGTGAACACACCAAAGGAGTGTAGATTCCTGCAGTTTTTGGTAGTGACTGGTCAGAGGTTGCCTCCCTCTCGGGGCCCTTCGCTTTCATTTGTGGAAGGGCAACAGCAGCACTTAGGTGTTGTCTATACACAAACTTACATTTTCAAGGCAAAATTATGTATGTGGGCACTTTTATATTGTTTTAAAATGCAAGTTGGATATGAATGTGAGTTTGGTCTTTTTTGGATCTCTTTTGTGCAGGACAGACTCTAGGGTAACCCCTGAGGTCCCAGCCTCCTGTGTTCAGTCTCTCCTGTGATCTCCTTCCCTTGAGTGTGGGTGTGGTTTGTAAGTTGCTGCAGCCAATAGAATGTGGCAAATGTGAGGGGGATCTATGTGATTATGTGTATGTGGTTTTGTGGTTATATTCCATAAAATTGTAGCACTGCTTAGCTGGAATCTCTTTCTTCTTTGCTGACTTTGAACATGCAAGCTGCTGTGAAGTAAGCGGCCATATTGGGGAAGCCCACGTGGGAAGGAACTCCAGGGCAGTCACAAACAGCAAGAATATGAGGCCTCATTCCTACAGATACATGGAATGAATTGTGCCAACAACCTGAGAGAGCTTGGAAGCAGATCCTTCCCCAGTTAAGCCTCTGATGAGACTACAGTTCCAGGCAGCACCTTGATTTTATCCTTTTGAGACCCCGAAGCAGAGGCCCCAGCTAAGCCATGCTTGGGCTCCTGATCCGCAGGAACTATAGGTACTGTCTACTGAAACTGTGGGTAATAAATGGTGTTTTAAGCTGCTAAGTTTGTAATTATTGATTATGCCTCAATAGATAACTTACACATTTTTCCCCAAATTTGTTATCAGATCATAAGTCCCACTGTTATCATCTGATAAACTGAGTTGAAATAAGGAATTATCTTAATTCTTAATATAATACAAATAGTTGCTATCAGGGGATACATAATAAGTCCACATTTAGGGGCCTATGATATAGTAGAAAGTATACAAATCACTGGCCTGGGATTCAGGTTTGGTCTTTAAACAGATTCTGCCCAACCTGGGAGGTTCTAGGCTCAACTCTGACATCTTATGTCATTTTCATTCTTGGACCCTTCTATTTGAACAATTTAAAAACGATAAGTTTGAACTGGATATATTTTAAGTTCCATTGTAGCTGTAAATTCTATTATAGGCTTTCAAATTATAGCTCTCAGAGTATAACTTTATTACCTCTAGTTATCTGTTACATAAACCTCTTATTTATTTTGGAATTACTGATGCTCATAAGTGCCTGGTTGGGATTAAAAGGGCCTTACTTAACAACTGAAGAGAGTACATTAACTTCTCAGTGGAAGCCAGCTGATTAATTTGCACAATATTTTTTTTTAAATCTCATCTGTTTTGTTAAGCTATTATGGAAGATCTATCAGCAAGAATATGACACATTAGATACAAACTGTTAAGTATAAATAGATTTTCTCAATTCATTACCATATTAAAGTGATACCTTTTTTTTCCAAGTTGAAAAATTTGAAATGTCTAGCCTTTATACATTTTCTGCCCAAAAAATCAAAAAGAGAGAAAGAAAGAAAGGAAGAAAAGGAGAAAAAAAAGAAAATTTATTTGGACCACATGAGGAAATTAAAAATAAATCTAATTAGTTAAAGCTATTCATTTTATTCTTTAAAACATGTTTCATGTATCACACTTAGAACAGGCAATCTTGTTGCCTTACTTGTGTTACATGTTTGTGTGAGACCCTATCCAGGAGATGTCAGCAAAGTAACCTTAAAAATAATCACAAGGGGCTTCTCATATTAGCTTTATAATCACTTCTAGGTAAATGATAATGAGTTTTCTTTCTATAGAGAAAGCTGTTACTTCAGTATATCTACAATGAAAGAAAGAAAGAAAGAAAGAAAAGAAAGACTTCCCGATTGAAAAAAACCTGCTTTCTCCTCCTCTTTTTCCCCCATGTAATAAAAAGTCCATTCTGAAATATTATATATAAAACTATTACAGTCTCATGGCTTCAGACACAATAAAAATAACCGATAACACAGGGAATCTTGTGTACCTGGGTAGCACTAACAGGAGATATTATGATGCCATGTAAAGGGTTTAGGACTTAGGTGGGTGTGTGCATGTCTATCTGTCATAGTCTAAGAAACCCAGATGGTGATGTCTGAGGTGGAAACTTTCTGGAATAAACAGCACAGCCACATAACAGCATCATTTTGAAATATATAGAATTTAAGAGGAAAATAGAACAGGTAAGGAGAAAGCTAAGCTAAGGTGGCATGTGTATCCCTTCACCATAATACTGGGTTTTGAGAAGTCCTGGAACAGCCAGAGGGTGTCCTGTAGGAAGGGCAGAGCATAGGTCTTAGAGAGGAAAGGGGAGCTTGTTTCTCAGGGAAGATGTGTGGGCTCGGGGACAGCCACATCACCAAGGAGGGCTTGCAAAGTGTGCAGCCAGTTCACAGGACTAAAAAGGAATCACGGTGCAATGGGGGAGGTGAACCAAATAGCAGGGAAGATGAAGAGAAGTAGAGTAGAAACGGGGAAATTTATTTCTCTTTTAGTTTTATTTAATTTTTATTGAAGTGTAATATAGGTCAAGAGTATAAAACTTGATAAAATATATAAATATTAACATAGTTTATATTAACAACGCATAGTAATAAAGATAAAATTTTCTCTACTGGCAGATAGACTATGAAGGAGGAATACAGAATTGAAACAGAACAATCAACTTTTTGAAGGAGTTGCACTATAACTTGCAAAAATAGATAAGTTGGGCCAAATCAACCCAAACCAAACCATCAGGTGCATCATAGGCTAAATCCAAACTCCTTTAACTCCAGCTCATCAGATCCATGAGTTCCAAGATAACACCATGGATGAACTGATCCAATTGTAACTCCAAAGGGACTCTGTGTTCTAAAGACGAGATGCCTGACTCATGCCAGAGACTCCCCAGTTTACAAATTCTGACCATTCCCTTCCTGTCCCGTCCTATGACTAATTTCAGTTCAGCCTCAAAAGCCTTATAAACACCCCTTGCCTGTCTCCTCCCTTTTGAGACACCCCATGATTCCCCTTAGTGTTTGGCCCGTCTTGCTGCAGCAAGTAGTAAAAGTCACTGTTCCCTACAGTGTGTTCCTGGTGGTCTTTGACTCATGGGCATCAACACACATCAACACACCTGTGTAAACCTCTCAGCTCAAGACACAGCACTGCCAGCACCCCTGAAGTCCCCTTTGTGCTGCTTCCCATTGATTAACCTTCCTGTGATAACTAACCACTATTCTGACTTCTATCATTGTGGATTATTTATGCCTGTTTTGAACTTTTTATAAAAATAATTTTTGTGGCTGTCTTCTTTTGTTCAGTATTATGTCTTTGAAATTTCTCAGTTTGTGTAGGCAGCAGCAGTTCATCCATTCTCACTGATGTGTAGCATGCCATTGTATGAACATGCCACCATTCATTTAGCCACTCGCTGTTGGCCATTTGGGTAGTTTCCAATTAGGTGCTATTACAATAACGCTGCTCTGAACATTCTGGTACCTGCCTTTTGGTGCATATGTGTGTGCACTATGTTAGTTGTGTGCCCAGAAGAGGAATCATAGAGTCTGCATTTGTTCAGCTTTAGTAATCACTGAGAAACAGTTTTCTAAGGTATTTATACCAGTTTATCCTCCCATGAGCGCTGTATGAGGCAGTAGTTCTTATCACTTTCTCATATGAAGTTAAAATTCTAGATGTTTGGGGCCTGTCCCAGAGCAATAAAATTAGAATCTTTGTGGGTGGGGCTAAGGACTCTTAGTTCTTAAATGATTCCTAGGCAATTCTAATGTGCAACTAGGGCTCATAACCACTGATCTAAAGGGGTCCTAGACCAGCAGCACTGTTCAACCACAGAAGACTCTACCTTATGGAGAAAGGGCTTCTCAATGCATCAGAAACACCCAACATGAACTGAGTTGAGTAGGATCTCTTTGCTGATACAGAGTCCACACTCGGAAGGCCACTTATCTAAAGCAAGTCCAGGGTAGGTACTCTTTCTCTGTTTAGTAAATGCTGTATAATTAACATATTAGCTCTAACTGGAAATGTTTTTTACTTAATAAAATCTGAAGAAATTAAACAGTGCTTTAGAGCTACAAATTTTGAATCAGAAACAAAGATTGACAACTCGATTCATAAGTTATCAATAAACCATTTGGATAAAGAGATGACTTTTAATCTAAATGGAACTAAAATAAATTTCTATAAAGTATTAATATTCTTTTAGACATAGACTTCATAATTCAGATAGATACCTGTTTTCTCTGTTCCCCTTAGTTAGTTTTAGCCATTCTGTCATGGTGTGGCGGTATCTCCTGTGGATTTACATCACATTTTCCTGATAATCAATGATACTGAGCTCCATTTTACATGTTTATTACCTATTGAATATCCTTTTTTCTGTGTGTGTGAATTGCCTCTTAAGTCTCTTGCCCTATGGGTTGCCTATAGGAAGGCTTTCAGATTTAGTTTCTATGTTAGATCTGGATTTGAATCCTAGCTTTGTTACTTACCAGCTGTGTGATATTAGGTTGGACTGGGGACCATTAGTCTGCCAAAGAGGCATTTAAAAGAACAAACATTTTACAACAGTCTTATGTACAATTTCAGTGCTAATCAAGAATCATTTTTAGTTATAAATAAGGCAAGTTTCTAAAAATATTTATTTGTCAGGGTTCTGTTAGATTTTGTTTTTCTGAATCCTGAAAATCTTTGAGTGCCAAGATATTTAGCTGTTTGTTCAAATTTTTTGTTCCCTGATGTCCCTTAGAATGTTCCATGGCCCATGGGGTTTTCTCTCCTCCAGGCCTGTCTTCCTCCTATCTTCTGTGGTCAGAAAACTGAGGCTTAGAGATGCTCAACAATCAGCTGGGGTCCACCACTCCTAGTAAGTGCTAGTGTATGGGACTCGACTCAGACCTGCGGGGGTTCAAAGCAGTAGACTGAATATGTGTGACACTGTACTGCCTCTTAATAGAACCCCAAGCCTCAAGGTTTGAGTTAGAAAGGATGTTGTTAAGCTACTGCTAAGTTTGAGACACACTTAAGCCTCAAAATACCATGCTGTGGACTCTAGTCCTTGTACCAAGTATTCCTTTCTATGGCTTGCATTATATAAACACATATACTCACCTGCTATGTCTAAGTCCACATTTACTGAGCATCTACTATGGGCATGATAAATACAATGATGAATAAGGTAGACACAGTTCTTGTCCACATGGAGCTCACTGTAGACAATTATCACAAAGGAGATTTAGAAGGCCCACAGAAGTGTGATAGAATGAATATATATCTATGTTTGGTGGCGATTTTTCTTTTCCTTTCCTTTTCTTTTCTTTTTTTGCATGAATACAAAACCAAGGACTATTGAGTTCAGGGTCCTTCAGGGTCCCACCCCTTCTTGCCTTTTCAGTGACTTTGCTTGATTTTCTGCTCCAAAAATTTTTTCCATTTACTTTTTCTTCTCTTTTATTAATATATAATATTTTACATATTTATGGGGTTGATGCCCACATGTTTGTAACATGCATAGAATGGGTATTGGGGGTATCCATCAACTTGAATGTTTATCATTTTTATGTGTTGGTATCATTTCAAGTCCTCTTTTCTAGTTACTTTGAAGTATATGTAATATTGTTGCTAAATATAATCACTGTAGGCTGCTATCGAACATTAGAACTTATTTCTTCTGTCTAACTGTGTGTTTATTTCTTATCATTATTTAAGTATTCAAGTTTCTCCTATCTGTAAAACAAAACAATGCCAAAGAGCAAACCTCCTTCCATGACTCTGCGCCCTCCCTCTGGGGGCCTGGGCAGGTGCTGCAATGGGAGCAGTGGGAGGGTGCAGGGTCACGGAAGTTTTATCTTTGGCGTTTGTTGTTTTGTGTTACAGAGGGGAGGAGCTTGGAAGCATAGGTATTCACAGCCATGGCTCTGGAGAGCGCATCCCACCCCGGTCCCCCTCGTTCCCTCGGTCCGGTGTGCTCAGTCTGCTGCTGCTGCTGGTTGACTGAAACAACAGCAGTGGTGCTGCCTTTAAAGGACGCTTGTCAGGCTTGACCGGTCTCATTTCTTACATCACATGACATGGCTGACCATGCCTTTATTCTTCTTGCCAGTTTTCCTTCTCCAGATCTTCCCCGTGACTTCTCAGTCTCCTTGGGTGTTCTCTGTCTTCAGCTTGTGTCTCCGGATACTGACCTAGAAACTCCTCCCTCCGGGTACACTTTCCATGGGCATCGTCTCACTCCATTTCCACACCACCTGAGTCTCTTTCTCTGGCATCGATGGCTCTCCACTGAGATTCAGATACGAACGTCCAGCCGTGCCTTAGACATCTCCACGCAGACGTCTGGCAGGACACCTCGGGCTACACACAGTTCAATTCATTATCTCCACCCTTTGTTCTGCTTCGCTGTCCCCTAAATCAGTCAGTGGCACCCACATCCATGAAGTTGCGAGTCATCTTGAATCCTTCTTTTCTTTCATCCCCCACACCAAACCAATCACAAATTTTACCTCCTGAGTGTCTCCCTGCCTCCCCACCACTGTGTCTTGCCTCCTTTACTGACACAGCTTCCTAAATGCTCTTCTGGCCACCAATATTGTTCCCAACCACACTAATTTTCCTGCAGAAACTGGAGTTATCTTTCTAAAGGGCAGCTCCATCATGTCCCTGCTCTGTTTAGAACACTGCAATCCTCAGGAGCAATTGCAAGCCCTTTATCGTGAGGTGTGAAACAATTTCTCATCTACCCCTGGCTCACCCCTCGTCCCGTCTCTCCTCACCCTGCTCCTTTGCACTCTGCCCTGCGACTGCAGTCAACCTGTGTCTCCTTCTCAGCCCTGCTCTTTTGCCCTTGGGCTTTTCTCTCTTGTAACACTTGCTTCTTCCTGCCACACTCCATGATCTTGCTAACTCCTATTTGCTCCTCAGCTCTCAGCTTAGCTCCCACTTCTTCTAGCAGGAGTCCCGCTTTTATCTCCCACTGGCTTCAGTTAAGTGGCTTATCCATGTGTTCTCACAGTTCCTAGCTGATTCTGTTCAGAGCTGTGAATTAAAATTCACAGTGTGCTTACCTGCGATTACCTGAGGGAGGCATGGGGCAGTATTTGTCAGGCTCTCCGTTTTCCCCCTAACATCTAGCTCAATGCAGAAAGAATGCTTAAGAATTATATGCACATTATTCATTCTAACCATCTAACTATATTTCAAATTGGTCAAATATTTCTATGAGAACTTTTTTTTTTAAAGCCAAATGTAGGCGTTCCTCAGTTGAGAGGTAATGCCTCTCTAGATGCCTACCAGACACCATTAGTTTCTAGCTATTGTCATTTTACTCCTTCTTTTTCCTCTGTCTTTCTTTTCCAACTCTCCTGCAATTAGAGAAGCATGTGATAAATTGCTGGACTGAGAAACCAACCAATATATTTTTGCATTTTCTGCAAGGAGCAAATTGGAGACAAAATTCTCCACCTTTACAATTGTACATAAGCAGTGTGGAGGTCATAGCAGGCTGTAGAATCCCAGTGCATTTTTTATGTCTTTCCCTGTGGGGATTTTGGAGGCTCTTGGGCTTCTTCTCTGAGAAATGTCATTCTGTCAAAGGACAACATACAAAAAGGCCACAGGATCTGGTCTCTGATGGTGACACCAAGGATTGCTTTGTGGATAAGCTGTGTGTGTGTGTGTGTGTGTGCGCGCACTGTCACATAATTGCATAATTGTAATCTCACATAAATTTCCAAGAATCCAATCTTAAACTTTTAGGAATGTGGTTAATATACTTAGTTTTAATTTTTCCCTAATTACATCTCTCTAATTGCTATTTGCAATTGTCCACAACTTTTACCCAGCGAAGAACTTTCCAAAGGATTTTCTGTGAAAACTAGTCCCTTAAGATGCTCATGTAGACGAAAGTCCTGAATTCAATAAGCACAGGTGCTGCATGTTCTCTTTTCTGTTGGTGAGTCACAACGCACATGAGCCTAGCACAGGCTCTGTGATGTGTACAACCACCTGTTTGACTCAGCATTTCTTATACATATTTAACAGCAGAATTCTTTTTTTTTTTTCTGATTGCAGTGACATTATTTTAGTGGCCTTCCAGGCCCCCCAAAAGAGCCTCTTTTGATGGGGCTGTCACTCAGTCACCATCTTCACTGTGGAGTCCCAATCACTTGATTCTGTTTTGTAGATCACAAAGATTCCTTCAGATGATTTCTTCTTCCATTCCTTCATATAGGTCACACATTCTGAAAGTGCATCCATCTTTCTCTAATACTTTGAGGTGGCATATTCTGGTCTCCTACATTGTCTTCAAACCAGGTTGTTTCTTCTTCCCCATTGCCATTAATATTTTCATTATCCTCTTATTCCTCTTAGCACAGTGAGGGCATAACATCCTATCTTTCAGGCCTGGGGATGTGAAATGGCAGGCTGGTAACAGGAAAAGAGAAGTCATCTTCCTGGGAGTGGCAGGCATCCAGGCCTGACCTGCATGAAACTGCAGGCGAACCCAACCCTTTGTGTCTGTTGGGAGAGCTTCGCCATGGACCACACACCACCTGACGCCAGAGGCAGAAGCAGGAATGGAACATGAATTCACAGCCTTAGGCTGAATAGCTCTTGCAGCAATCCTTCCCATGATGCCAATGAAGATCGCCGAGGTGACGATATCACTTCAACCACATCAGTCTCTTCCGCTTTCTCATTCATCTTGCAATTTTCCTGCAGCCTTGCTCTCTTGGTCCCTGTCTTGTGTTTCCTTGAATATGACCATAATTTGGCCTCCTTTGATGTTTCAGGAGTATCATGTTTCTGTTCAGGATAAGCATGCTGCTGAAGCCTCAGAAAAACTTCTGTTTTCTTGCCGTCAGTACTCAAATTGAGTTGTTGGCCCCAGTTCCTCAAAGTGTCTCGACACACATTATTAATGGGAGGCAAAATGGTGGCAAGAGAAGAATTGGCATTTTACGTCTAGCTTTTGGGGGAGTTTTGAGTTGTTTATTTGTTGGAGGTAGATGAACTTCATTGTGTTTCCTAGGCTTGTTTGGTTTGACATCAGAAGTTGAAGAAACAGTTGATCCCATTTGTTGTTCTATATTTGATTTGTGTCTAACTGGAACCAATGTCAAAATCACGCTTTCCTCATCATTTGTTTCCTCCTCAGAGACATTCTTCTTGCTTCTTTTGTGATTTGAGTCTGACATTTTCAGCAGCACCTAGGGGAAGGCAAAGCCAGCAATGTTAAAGATATGGGCAGTTTACTTCTTTTAATCTGAACAACATAATTCTTTTTCTTGAAGTTTATTAATTTGCTGTAGGATACAGTTTGAAAAATATCTATTAGACCCCTTTGGCTTTTTATTTCTGCTTTGTAACACTCCTTGTACTAACCAGATCCCGGCCTTTATTAGCAATTATATAAATATTTATAGTAATAATAGCTGACATTTATTGAGTGTTACTGTGTCCATTTTTCTAAGAATATATGTATTAGCTCATTAACCTTTCCAACAATCCTATGAAATAGATACTATCATCATCCACATTGTGTAGACAAGAAAACTGAGACACGGGTGGGTCATCCAAGGTCACACAGCTAGAGAGTAGTGGAACTGGTATTTGAACCCAGGCAGTTAGATTTAAGAATCTGGGCTCAGTACCATTCTTGGTGACTTACCTACTGTATTTGCTTTTACTATATGTCCTGAGCCTGAATTTTCCACAGTGCCTGGAAAATGGTAGGCTTTATGAATGTATGATCCCACATTAATGCTCTAGCATTCTGTGTTTGTTAAACAAATTGACTTTCATCCCATCTGTATCATTCCTAACAATGTAGTTGCCTGGAATGGGCTAAAACAATGACCACCCTCCTTCATCCACCTTCTATCAAAGCCAGCTCTTCTGGCTAGTTAAGGGAACAGAGCAGGAATTACATAGTAGTATAAAGTCAGCACATGGTGGGCATATTCAAATAATCCACCAGAACACAGATTGAAAAACATGCTTTAGTCATGGGTCACAAAACAAACACAGACATCACAAAACAGGCTGCCAGAGGATGACAAACATTTGAATATAAATTAAAAGAAGCTTTGCAGACACAGCATAACAAAAAGCCCAATTAACAAAACTAACCATATGCTACCACCAGAATGGTTGGACACAGTGTAAAACACACACGCACATTAAATGCAAAGAAATCTCGGATGAAACAGCTTCATCAGAGAAACTGGAACCACTGCCAAACCTAGATGCTGCAGTGATAAAAGAGATTCTCCAGAGAGTCATTTTAAATGTCCCCCAATAAAATAGCTATTAAAGGTATACATACCCTGAAGCATTGAACAAATAGCTATAGAAACTAAAGCAAAACAATAAGCTTTCGAGTCTATTTTATTATTTTTTTCTGCATTGAATTACCACAGATCTTGATTTATTTAGTAATGTTCTTACAGGTATAATGTTATAGACTAGTGGTGAAGAGCATGAACTTTAGAATCAGACAGGCTGCAGTTCAACTCCTAGCTGTGCAGTGTGCTAATGGTGAGATTGTTTTCAGGACAGTTAGTCTAAGTGTCAGTTACTACATAGGGAAATGGGGATAACAATACTCACTTTTTCACACTTTTATTAGGATTAAAACTGATAGTTTACTTAAAGGGCATATACAGCTTTTATCACAGAGTAAACATTTATGCCATAAATAAGAGCTGTGATTGCTCATTTTTCAAAGTTACACATGTTCCAGGATGTAGGTTGAAATCTTTATTTTGAGTTGCTGACTGGTTTTAAATGAATAGAATTCCATGTTGGAGGATTCTGTCCCTGGCATTATATGATTGTAATAATACTTGCAGTGATGG